>RJWK010032252.1:0-23769 GCA_004363435.1 Platanista minor
CTTCAATATATGCAAATCAATCAATGCGATAAACCATATTAAAAAATTGAAGGAGAAAATCCATATGATCATCTCGATAGATGCAGAAAAAGCTTTTGACAAAATTCAACACCCATTTATGATAAAAACCCTCCAGGAAGTAGGCATAGAGGGAAATTACCTCAACATAATAAAGGCCATATATGACAAACCCACAGGCAACATCGTTCTCAATGGTGAAAAAGTGAAACCATTTCCACTAAGATCAGACACAAGACAAAGTTGCCCACTCTCACCACTATTATTCAACATAGTTTTGGAAGTTTTAGCCACAGCAATCAGAGAAGAAAAAGAAATAAAAGGAAACCAAATCAGAAAAGAAGAAGTAAAATTGTCACTGTTTGCAGATGACATGATACTATACATAGAGAATCCTAAAGATGCTACCAGAAAACTCCTAGAGCTAATCAATGAATTTGGTAAATTAGCAGGATACAAAATTAATGCACAGAAATCTCTAGCATTTCTATACAATAATCATAAAAAATCTGAAAGAGAAATTAAGGAAACACTCCCATTTACCATTACAACAAAAATAATAAAATACCTAAGAATAAACCTACCTAAGGAGACAAAAGACCTGTATTCCGAAAACTATAAGACACTGATGAAACAAATTAAAGATGATACATACAGATGGAGAGACATACCATATTCTTGGATTAGAAGAATCAACACTGTGAAAATGACTATACTACCTAAAGCAATCTACAGAGTCAATGAAATCCCCATCAAACTACCAATGGCATTTTTCACAGAATTAGAACCAAAAATTTCACAACTTGTATAGAAACACAAAAGACCCCGAATAGCCAAAGCAATTTTGAGAAAGGAAAACGAAGCTGAAGGAATCAGGCTGGCTGACTTCAGACTATACTACAAAGCTACAGTAATCAAGACAGTATGGTACTGGCACAAAAACAGAACTATAGATCAATGGAACAGCATAGAAAGCTCAGAGATAAACCCACGCACATATGGTCACCTTATCTTTGATAAAGGAGGTGAGAATATACAATGGAGAAAAGACAGCCTCTTCAATAAGTGGTACTGGGAAAACTGGACAGCTACATGTAAAAGAATGAAATTAGAACATTCCCTAACACCATACACCATAATAAACTCAAAATGGATTAAAGACTTAAATGTAAGGCCAGACACTATACAACTCTTACAGGAAAACATAGGCAGAACAATCGATGACATAAATCACAGCAAGATCCTTTTTGACCCACCTCCTAGAGAAATGGAAATAAAAACAAAAATAAACAAATGGGACCTAATGAAACTTTAAAGCTTATGCACAGCAAAGGAAACCATAAACAAGATGAAAAGACAATACTCAGGTTGGGAGAAAATATTTGAAAACGAAGCAACTGACAAAGGATTAATCTCCAAAATTTACAAGCAGCTCATGCAGCTCAATATCAAAAAAACAACCCAATCAAAAAATGGACAGAAGACCTAAAGAGATATTTCTCCAAAGAAGATATACAGATTACCAGCAAACACATGAAAGGATACTCAACATCACTAATCATTAGAGAAATGCAAATCAAAACTACAATGAGGTATCACTTCACACCAGTCAGAATGGCCATCATCACAAAATCTACAAATAAATAAATCTACAAATAAATGCTGGAGAGGGTGTGGAGAAAAGGAAACCCTCTTGCACTGCTGGTGGGAATGTAAATTGATACAGTCACTATGGAGAACAGTCTGGAGGGTCCTTAAAAAAACTAAAAATAGTACTACCATATGATCCAGCAATCCCACTACTGGGCATATACCCTGAGAAAACCGTAATTCAAAAAGAGTCATGTACCTCAATGTTCATTGCAGCTCTATTTACAATAGCCAGGACATGGAAACAACCTAATTGTCCATTAACAGATGAATGGGTAAAGAAGATGTGGCACGTGTATACAATGGAATATTACTCAGCCATAAAAAGAAATGAAATTGAGTTATTTGTAGTGAGGTGGATGGACCTAGAGACTGTCATACAGAGTGAAGCAAGTCAGAAAGAGAATAACAAATAGCATATGCTAACACATATATATGGAATCTAAAAAAAAATGGTTTTGATGAACTTAGGGGCAGGACAGGAATAAAGATGCAGATGTAGAGAATGGACTTGAGGACAAGGGGAGGGGGAAGGGTAAACTGGGATGAAGTGAGAGAGTGGCATGGACATATATACACTACCAAATGGAAAATAGATTGTTAGTGAGAAGCAGCCGCATAGCACAGGGAGATAGTTCAGTTCGGTGCTTTTTGTCCACCTACAGGGTGGGATAGGGAGTGTGGGAGAGAGATGCAAGAGGGAGGAGATATGAGGATATATGTATATGTATAGCTGCTTCACTTTGTTATAAAGCAGAAATTAACACACCATTGTAAAGCAATTATACTCCAATAAAGATGTTAAAAATAAAGAAAGAAAATACATTGTTGTGCTTGCAACCATGAGAAAATCATTGCAGCTGGAAAGATAAGTGACAGATAGTTGCAAACCCTGATTGGTTGTCATAATAAGACCCCAAATTTCTCACCAACAGGAACTGCAATGTTAGCCTGTCTGTGAGAAATACATGGATTTCTTCAATATTTCATGAAAATATTATTGATATTTTTAGGCACGATCATTACAGTCAAAATTAAATTCAAAGAAAAAGAGAGAAAGATAAGCATAAAGATTAAAAATTTATGAACCCTTTTTATTTTAGAGTGGACATGACATACAAAGCAGGTACTATAGCAGTAACTGATACTTATAACTCTAGGACTGTTCAGGATATATGGGGAATGATGGGAAATAGGCACAGACAAATGTTTGGCAAAGATGTTTCTTCAAATTCTCTGCCTCCAAACTGAAGATTTCTCCCCTGTGAAGACATTGTTTACATGCAAAGCCAGAGGTCATAACAAAGGTCTACCATGTGCCGTGCAGTTATTCAGATTTTATATTCTTTCTTGCTCAGTAGCAATACCACTGGCTGGATATAGGGATAGAAATGTGCCTGAGGTTTTGATTAACAGGTTTGGAGCTTGGTTTCCCTTGAGGAATTCTCTTCCTATAAGTCTTTGTTTTCCTGGCATTTTACACATTATACCATAGTGCTCATCAGAAAATTCATATCAGATCTAACTACTGGCACTTGACTGTAAAGTTTTATATTTAAAAGATGCTGTTTGGCTGTGTACAATATATAAATGCAAGTTTATTTCTCTGGGAAGGGTCACAGAGAAAAAAACAGTAATTTTCTTTCACTGACCTCAGGGGAAACTGCTTCCTGCTAGATCAATGCATAAAAGTTCAGTTTTAATGCCTTTGTATTACCTTAGCATTGACATCTGTATATTTAGAAATGAGTGTGCAAAACCTTCAGCATTTTATAAATGAAAAAAAAATGATTTAATTATGAGTAGTGTATATAATATTATGATTATTATTGTTAGAGATAATAACACCAAGAGATGGTCCAAAGACAAATGAATACATATTTTTCCAATTTTTATGTTAATAAAGTCATTTAAGTAAATTCAAACCTGGTATTCTCTGCAGAGCAGTACATTATTCTCTATACACACAAATAATTATGAAAGGATTAGTCAGTTGTAGGAATTTATTATGTATAGTATTCTGCCTTGCATTTATCATTCGATGAAGTATTAAAAGGCAGCTTATGGAGAAAGGAATATTTCCAATTATGGACTTATAAATACTCTGCAAACCATTTCTTTTGATGAACTGATTTCCTGATCAGAGCAATCTTGTATAAATTTTGATCATTTTATATTTTTTCCATCTGTACTTCTTTCAAGTTCAAGTCTGGATAGCTTGAGTTTGTTGCTTGTCCCCCATTAAATTGCCTGAACTCTATCTCAAAGCCCGAACCATGCTTATGTTACATAACACCCAAGGGGAAACGTGTTTCCTGTGGGGACTCAGTTAAAAAGATGTCTTTTCCACATAAAGATCTTTAATATTTCTGAAATCACATTTTCCCTGAATGTTAAAATCTGCTTTCCATTACACTCTAATGGTAAAAGTTTTTGCATGGGCATCTGTGGTCCAAAGGTTGCCTCAGCAGGGTCACATAACAGTCTCTCAAAGTAAACCTGAGGAGCCGCTCAGGAGGCCGGCCCACCAAGCCCCCCTCCGCAGAGGCAGTAGCAAGCTGGGCTGATCAACCACCAGCATAGATCAAACCACCAGCATAGGAGTTCTCACTGTGCTGCAGCACTTCTTAGCAAATGGTTTGTAATTAAGTCCACATTCCCAAAGACAACACATTGAAAAATGTATATGTTTAGGAGTGAAAGGTGAAGCAAAGAAAGCCAGTACATGAGGTACCTAGAGCTGTCAAATGCATAGAGCAGAGGGAAGGGGAGTGGTTTGCAGAGGTTGGAATCAGGAGGTAAGAAGGGAGGAATATTGTTGACTGGGTACAAGACAGGATGCTGAAAAGAAATCTGGAGATGGATAGTGGTGACTTGCACAACCATGTGCAAACGTTATGTTATATACATCTTGCCACAATTTTTTTTAAAGACCTTGTTTTAAAAAAAAAAAAGAAAAGAAGAAATCAAATAAGAGATAGTCATAATGATTGCACTTGATCAACTGCTTAATTTGTACCTTACCCAAATCTAAAATGTTATTCTTTTGTTTTTCATAATTGTTCAAATTGGTTCTCCTTCTGAGGTGAGAAAAATCATGAATTTCCTAATGCTTTCTCTCATAGGCATCTATATCTTCTGCATTTCTGAGAACCTTTTACAAGTCTGTAAGTTGCCTGCACAACCTTCAGACACTGTGATGCTTCAGGCCCTAGAGAAGAATGCTAAGTGTCTGCCATGTTTGCGGTCTCAAGGTACCATTCCTTATAAAAGCTCAGGAAGTAGCTAGGTGGCTTGCAGAATGAACCACCATGACGGTTCTCTCTGGTTGAGGGGTTGACACTTTAACTTCCTGTGGTGACAGTTTCCTTTGCTGAGAGCTGCAAGGTGTCAGGACCTATGGTTTCTAAAACCTGGATGACTGGGCTTTGGCATATGCCGTAGAAATGCTGCTCCGCAATCCAGATAAGTAGACCCACTTCTTCCTGAGTGACGTTAGCTGTCTATACGACAAATGGAGCCATTGAAAAAGTTAGATATTATCTGAACTCATTAGTATTCTGCTATGAAGTTTGTTACTAGGCAATTATGATTAAAATGGACAAATCTTCAGTCTCCTGAAAACTGTGTTTAATGACACTTGAAAGTAGAAATTTGTTTCTTCTATTTATGGTCAAATATTAAAACCAGACCTTCTTAAAGGAGACAATAACCTCACTTCAAAGAAAATGAGCCATAATGCAATCACACATATGTAAATATTAAACATGTACATAAACCAGAAAGACAATTCATGTTTGATTGTGGCAGGAATGGATTATGATTCTTTTGTAATCTTTTCTTTGAAAAAATGATTATCCAAAGAATAAATTCACAAGTTCTAATTTTAGTGCCTCTTCGTCATCAAGAAAAACGGTGATTAAATATTTAGCACTCAGAGCTCCCTATGGAGTAGTTATCATGCCCATCACAAAATGAGGAAAAAACACTCAGAAGGATAAAATAAAATTGCCTAAGGACAGCTAGACAGGAGCACAAACAGGATTCACACTTGTATCCGACTTAAAACATATTCTCTTTTACTTCCTCATGTTTCCTCTCAATTAATAATTATTAAGATTGTATTATATGAAGGATACTATAAAGGGCCTTCATAGGCTAGAAATAAACATAAGCTCCTGTCTTTCTGTGGATTAACTGATAGAGAAAATGTACTGATATAGTGATGCAGTCTTTATATATGTAGAAGAGGCCTGATCATTAAGACTAGAACGTTCCAGGGAAGTCTTCAAGTGAAACTAGGAAAGGAGCAGGTGATTAACTCCTGACTGGAGAGAGCATGTTCATAGCTGAGCAGGTTGGAGAGCTGCTGCCTTGCATCCCTCATAATCATCACAGACACAAGAAACACAATCTGACACAGAGTGGATAATAAGTAGATAGTTATTGAATTAATGGACAAGAGGACTAATTAATAAAGTAATTTGGCTGGAGTGAAAGTTTTATGTAGAAAAGCAAAAGCAAAGATAAAATTAGGCAGATAAAGGGAGCATGTAGAATGGTTTCACGGCAAGGATATGGGCTTTGAACTCTTTCCTCTAGAAAATGGGAGAGGGCACATAAGTGGGATGATAAAAGACAGAGTGGATATGTTGTCTAGGAAGAATTGGAAGGGGAGAGATTGGTGAGAAATAGACAATAGCCCAGGTGTAAGACAATGAGAACCTGGGATGGGGAGAGGGGGCAGTGGGGAATGGACAGGATTACCTTTACTTGTGAATAATGGAAACCTATTTCAAGAATAAGTATGGCAAATATATTCCAACAAAATGGATAAATCACTGTTAACAAATTTCTCTTACAATTGAAGATAAAAAAGAAATACTCGTGTGAATAAATTTATTTAAATTTTAAGATGTATATTTTAAAGCAGCTTCATTATTTGATTGATATTTACCATTCAAATAATTAGTTGTCCATATCATTTTGCATATACAATAACTCATACCCAATCTGGTGACAAAACCTTATGGAGTCTACACTGAAAAACTGCATCAGCCTCTTCAATTAATTTAATAAAACACTTGCTCATCACATTTTAAAGAAAAAAATATAACAAAACCCTAGCCCAAGAAAATAATCTTTTACTTGGGCATTTGTAAAATAAAGATTAAAAAAAAAAGATAATGGACATCTTTTGGCTTTCTCCTACTCTTTTTTACTTTGAAAAATAACAATAAGAAAAGTCCAGAATTGTAAATTCATCCATTATTTGGACTGAATATAATTTCATCCTTAAGTGAGTATTTTGTTTTTAATCCTAGCCTCCTACTATAATCAAAATAAAGCATATTGGTTACCTGCCAGGAGTCAAGTCTGACGCCACCGTACAAGTGCATTGGATCATTCTTTGGGGCACTCAGGGTAAACTAACACCCCAAAGTCATCCTGACTTGCCTTTCATAATCGCTTGCAGCTATTCGTTATTTAATCTCCACAGCAGTGCTTTTGTGACAAAGGTCAGGATCTCTTTGTAGGCAACCAGGTGGCTGAGGCAAGTGACACAAATGTCAGAGTTTTAGGGCTTCATCCAGCTGCTCAATTTTCATCTCTCTGTTTATTAGACCAAAGTAACAAGGCTTAACCCAACTATGTATTCAAAATGCATCATCATAAAAGAGAGATGTCTTGGCTGCAATAAATTTTTTTAAAACCAAAAAATAAATAAAGTGATGTTTCATACAGCTGGGGAGTTTGAGTTTATAGAAAAGTATTTGTTAACACAATAACGATCTTAGCATTAAGAGCTTACATTTCTTAAAAGCTCTTCAGAGCTTGGCATACTCACCAATACACTGGGACATATAAACGAGCCTACTTCCTACTTTGTTCATCTTTTGTTTTAAATGTTAATCCACAAAAGAAGCTGAGTGAAGTGTTTTCTATGAGAAAAGTATAAAAGCTGAGTTTATGAATATAAAAAATAAAGACTAGTATAACAACCAGCCCTGAAATAATGGGAAATGGATTGCTGTCAAAAGAACAAGAAAAAAATTAGGAGAAAAGACTGGATTTTTCTACTTTTGATGTGAAAAGGAAAGGGCTGCTTATTTTCATCTGTTTACCCCCAGACTCACCTCTCCCCAGATACGTCGATTCTGAGTTTGAATATTAAATGTCTATCAATGTAGGAGAAATAATGAGATCTACTTGTCTATTTATCTGTCTGTACATATACATTTACATTTAAATTCAAAACATACTATCATTTGATACAATCATTTTTTGAAATGTCAGTGTTTCATTTTATATAAAAAGAGATACAAAAAATTAAGTGAATAAACTAAAAGAAGGGTCAGAAATAATGTGACACAATAATAGTGACACAAAGGACCCCTGGGAGCCATAAAGAACCTTTATCTGTTTCTAAGAAGCCTGCGGCTTGGTTATTTAAGATAACTACTTGTCTCTGCTCTCTTGATCTGCACCTTCACAAAGCAATAGACTGGGAAGCAACACACCAAGTATCAACTTCTTTCTGTGCTGCTTAATAACAGTATACCTTTTGCACAGCCATTGATACTTTCTGTACCTCAGTTTAGTCATAGGGAAAATCATGCTATAAACTTTCATTTGTCTTCTATCTTTAAGAGTAAGGGAGAGGGCTTCCCTGGTGGCGCAGTGGTTGAGAGCCGATGCAGGGGACACAGGTTCGTGCCCCGGTCCGGGAAGATCCCACATACCGCGGAGAGGATGGGCCCGTGGGCCGTGGCCGCTGGGCCCGCGCATCTGGAGCCTGTGCTTTGCAACGAGAGATGCCCGCGTACCGCAAAAAAAAAAAAAAAAAAGTAAGAGAGAATAAACTAAAATTAAAGAGATTTTTCTTAAGTTGAATTCAGGAATTTTTCTCATAGCTAATAAACATATTTTCAAGCACAAAGGCCAAACTCCAATGGCAAACGCATTATCTAGCCTTGTATGCATTGTCAAATATTTCCAAGGAGAAATGCAAGCATGTGTGTCTATTGTGTGTGTGTGTGTGTGTGTGTGCGTGCATCTGTGATATTTGCCCACACCCACATATACCTGTGAATACAAACTAATATTAAAGCATATTGAATACTCTAGGAGTAAAAAATCTATACCTCTTATATAAATATTAAGTGTCTTAATTCTATGGGCTATTCTATTGGGCTTATAAAATGTATAAGATGTAAATCACAGAATTTGTCGAAATGCAATAGTTCTAATTTGAAAGTGGTTAAAGTCAAAACTTTACAAATGGGCCTGGTCTTACTCTACAACAGATGGATTAAGCAAAGACATTTAAGCTCACAGCCTAAGTGTATAATCATCCTCACTGAGAATAGTATCTTTTTAAAGTTTACTGTCCATGACTGGATCTATTTAGCATTGGGAGGAGAGATAAATTAGGAGTTTGGGATTAATATATACACACTACTATATGTAAAATATATTACCAACAAGGATCTACTGTATAGCACAGGGAACTCTACTCAATATTTTGTAATAACCTATAAGGGAAAAGAATCTGAAAATATATATATATATATGTATGTATAACTGAATCACTTTGCTGTACACCTGAAACTAACACAACATTGTAAATCAAATGTACTTCAATAAGAAAAAAAGATATAGAGGTGCCTATCCCATCACCTGTTGTGAGTTTTACAGGGTTACAGAATCCTGGGTGGTGCCAGGGCCTAGTGGGCAGTCACAATAATTTCAAAATTACTTAGATTTGAAATTCCAGAAATTCTATTAAGTCAGAAGTGAGAAATGTGTGAGTCCTCTTGACCACAAAAGTATTCAATGAAATATATTACAGTATTTAAGAGAGAAGGTCCTAAGCCTGCTTGCCTTAGTTTCAATGCCAACTCTGACACTTTCTAAACAAGTGCCTTGGACAAGTTAGTTAATATCTCTGTACCTTGAAGTCCTTGCTCGCTATTGAAAAGGAGATGACGGTAGTCTTTACCTCATAAAGTTAGAATCTTCTATGTGTTCAGGAAAAAAAATATCACTAGCAGAGAGGAAGCGTGTGAAGAATGTCTGATGTCTGTTTTTCCACTGAGTGTCCTTCAACAGCCTCTGGACAGTCCTGAGAACAAATAGCTAAAGCTCTTCTTTTTGATGTTGTGTTTTATGGACACTACTTTCTACCTCTTTAGTCTGTAGTTTTCTGTGAGAAGTTGAGACTTGATAAGATTTCCAGGGCTTTATTTTTCTCCACTTGTGATGAGGGAATTAACTCATTTGATAAAAGTTTACTGAATAAATACTGTGTGCCTGAAACTATGGTAGGTATTGTGGATGTATGAATGCTGTATCAGGTGAAGTTACATGCTACGAAGAAAAATTGCCAAAGTTAGAGAGTTAACAATGAGTTAACATTTGCAAAGAGACCTACAGGAAGAGATTGAATAATCCAGGGGCGTATTTGAGCCCTGAGTGTTTGAAGGAAAAATAACAGTAAGTGCAAATACCCTGTAGCAAAGTCATGCTTCGTGTGTAGGGCATTGCAGAAGCCAGTATATCTAGAGCAAAATGAGGAAAGAATAATGACTGTGAAGCTCCAAGACATGGGATCATGCAGGTTTTTGTAAGAAATGTGGCTTTTACTCTCAGCACATTGAGAGCATTGAAGAACTGGTGTAGAGAAGAATCATCAAACATGGTTTACAAAAAAGTGTCTTTGATGTGTTGCAAATAGATTGAGAGAGGGCAAGAGCCAATGCAATTAGAAGGCTGTTGCAATAATCCAGGCAAGAAATGATAATATCTTGGATGAGGGTAGCAAAGATTAAGATGGTAAAATAATTTGTATTCTGAGTATACAGCCCTTAGGGACAGAAACAAGGGTGTTTGTTCATAGACTGGATATGGGTTTGAGAGAAACAGGGAGGTTATAGACAACTGCAGTGTTTTTGGTATGAGTGTATAAGGGAGGATGGAGTTGACTTTACTGAGCTGGCAAAATTGTGGGATGGGTGGGGTTTGGGGAATCAGAGAGAATCAGAAATCTCACTGTGAATTTGTTTAAATGTGAGATGACTATTAGATACTTAGTGGGAGTATCAAGGAGGCGGTGAGGTACACTGCCAGATTTGGTTACTCTGGGAATAAGATCAAAGGGGTAGACTCATCATTGTCATGATGTTTTGGATGTGCCCATGACTTTCATGCATTGGCAACATATTGCTGGTTATTTTTCTTGTACAAGTTAACATGATGATAAGTAATAGAAATAACTTTATGTCCACCCCACCCAATAAGGCATCAATAGAGCTATAAGAGGTCATCTCTGAAAGCATGATGAGCAGCTGCATGGTGTAAGGCAAAGGGACAGCCTTACCAATTCTTGGTACCACTTTCCACCACCTCTCCACATTAAGACATTGTTTGCCTTACATTGTATCTCTGAATCCACAGCTCATTGAATTTCAATCTCAAACACAATAAGATGTATGGAGTGATTACTGACTCCAAGCAGAAGGAAAAAAATGAAACAAAACAAATGAAAAGTTTTGACTATTCAGTTTAGTTAGAATAGTAATCCCCAAGATTAGGTACTTTACACTACGTTCATTTTGTCCATCTAAATGTGTTTCTTCCATTGCCAGTTCTTACATTTTTCCTCTGACCTACCTTTGCTTTTAAGGTTTTTCTAGTCTGTTTTAAGTACATTTAACTATATGGGAATGGAACTGTGTTTCCTCCTGAGAATTCTGATGACTCATTAGCTGGGTTGATTTCATACACTGTATTAATGTGCTTGTTATTACAAACTATAAGACAAAAGCATGTTTCCTTTTTTATTTAAAAGTTCTTTCTAAATATATACACACATTCATATGCAGCACCTGCAAGCATTAGAATTGCTACACTTTGTACTTCATACAGTTTCCTTTTTTCTGGTGTACCTGTTCTTTGTCTCATTTCATTCTATACCATTTATTTTTAATTAAGGATGCCTCTTTTTACCCTAGATGGCTGACTCTAAATTCTTCAACTGTTCAAAACCCACTGAACATTTACTAGTACACTGGGATCCATTCTTTGGAATGTTTCTAAAACAATGCATGTTCTATGCACCAAGTCAAAATATGCATACCACTGTCCCTGTACCTCCAAACCTGTTTCTGATTACTGATCAAAATTCCCCTGTTCTTCATTAAAGGCTGAGATTCTTTTTAAATGCTTATTTATGGCTGCCTGGTCCACAGGGGCAGACTATGGATTTAATCGCCTACAGCACCAAATCTCTTTTAACATTTGGCCAACTGAGAATTAGGTACCTTGTTGGCTGGGGGGCAACACGTTCCTACTTAGTGTTTAGAGAAGGTAGCCACAATCCAATATGCTTCATTTATTTCCAAGAATATTAACCCTAATGAGCATTACATCCACACATCAAGAAAAGATACAAAATAGAGTCACTGCTTCTCAGACTTCATTAAGCTCCGTATTGCTTTATTCAAGGGGCAAGAGTCTAATTTTAGAATGTTCTGTAAAGACAGATGAACATAAATACACTGTAATTAATAAAAAGTATTGCTTACCTCGTTAGTTGGTAGCCCCTATTCAGATACAGCTGTGAGTTTAAAAAGATACTTCCTGGGGTTAAAGGAAGAGATAATTAAGTGTACTACAACAGAAAGCAATTCATTAAATGACAATGAATTTTATTTTCTCCTGATACAAGTAAAACAGGCAGGTGTCCACATTAATTTTGTATCTTCTTTTGTGACTGCAATATACCACAAAAGGTTTTCACTTAAATTTAATTTTTGTTACATGATTCATATTATATTGCTTGCTGTATGTGTTTAAATGCTTTAAGCTCTGCATCTACAATATAAAATTTTTAAAAAAGTTTTTCCTCTTGGAAATGTCAGGGCTTTTTTTCCCCCCTAAATCCAGAGTATGTTTTCAAGGTCTCTGCTAAAATGATAACCTTCATATGAGTCATAGGAAGTTAAGAACATCTCTGGATTAGTCTGGCTTCAGTGAGGTTAAACGCAGCAACAGTATGCCTACAAAGAGATACGATAAGCAGTTATAATGGGTATCACTCAACACAGCACCAAATATAAATCAAAACTAACAAATGCCCTCCCCCACAAATGTTCTCAAGTTCAGTTCCTTGAATTTAATTATTATAGCAAATGGTAATATAACAAGAGTGTCTACTGTCAGGAGGAAAAAAAAAAGTTTAAAACAGATGTGAACCATACAAAGCATATGTAAAACACATGTGATCCACAGCGAGGTCACAGGACCCATTGACAGAACACATGTGGAGTACGTGAACCACATATGGACACATGTTGCAAAATCACATGTTTCTGTTCAATGCCAAGACTCGTATCATATTCTAAAGAAATCAGGGGCTCTTAAATAAACTTTGTACTTCTTAAGGTAAATGGATACCTTTTTGTTTAAAATCCCTTAGTGTAGGCAGACAAGGGTCCTCAAATCTAATACTGGGCTTGAAAGTACTCAAATCCTTGTTTCACTCCTGTTTTCCTATCCCAGGGTGATTTAGTTGATTATTCTCAGGGAATAAAGATTTCTTCTTTGCCCACAGCTAATTCTTTGAGGATGCCATAGCTTATAATGAAACCTAAGCAAACAGAGCCTAAGTGTGTGAATTAGGAGCAACTGTGGTTTGAATGGGCTTTTTCTTTCCTAAAACACTCAAACTAGCAAGACATTCCTGCCTTATCTTATGTATCTGGAATGGAATTAAAATCTTCTATACTTACAAAAAGTCATCAGCATACAAATCCAGGAATAACATTTATTTTATCTTATAATTTGGGGAAATAAAATATTAACCATATAATTTAAAGTGAATATGAAGAGTCTCATATATACATGGAAATGAGCACAAGCATATTATTGTCTAGTGTGAAAACAGTAACACTGCCTTATGCATAGGCATTAATTTAATTAGATTCAATATATTATTTCATTTGGTCCTCCTCACAGCCCTGAAGAAACGTAGTGCAACTAGAATTCAGTAAGGCAACTACATGGTATTTAAAAAGAATCTAAGAGAGTGGCATGGACATATATACAACACCAAATGTAAAATAGATGGCTAGTGGGAAGCAGCCGCATAGCACAGGAAGGTCAGCTCGGTGTTTTGTGACCACCTAGAGGGTGGGATAGGGAGGGTGGGAGGGAGATGCAAGAGGGAGGGGACATGGGGATATATGTATATGGATAGCTGATTCACTTTGTATACAGCAGAAACTAACACACCAATGTAAAGCAATTATACTCCAATAAAGATGTAAAAAAAAAAAAAAAAAAAAAAGAACCTAAGATATAAGAACAAATGAGAGAAGTAAAAGTTCTTCTCCCTGAGCTGTTAAACTGTGGCTTCCAACAAGTGATACACTTTTTCTGAGGTTCAGTTTTTAATAAAGAAACATGGGGATTATACAATTGCTGGCTTAATATGTTTGTTGTAAGTTACCCAACTAGTATATGCAAAATCATATTGTAAATGCAAAGATATTATATGTATAGGTGTTAGCTATTTCCACTGAAAATTTGCAAATGAGGAACACTGAGATTCAGAAAGGTAAGCCGATTGTCACATAACTAATAATTAGTAGGCCTACGATAAGAAAATAGATAGTTGTGCTTAAGAGTCCCCCATTCTCTTCCAAAAGGCAAAGCTAAGCAGAATATATTTCTCATTAACAGGACATTCATTCTGCCTCTACCTCAATAGACAAGCATTGATATCACAGATAATCATTATTATAATAATGCCACATTCACCTTTATAGCATTTTACATTTTCAGTGTAAAGCATGATCCAGTGAGCATTTGTCTCTTTCATTGCAGGGAAATTACCTCCTTTCTAAAGATTACTAAATTAAGGTTCTAAGAACACAGTAAATAGGTTGCTTGAATTCGTATGCTTGTTAAGAAACAAAACTAAGAATCTAATTCAAGAGATGAAATTCGAAGTCCAGTAATTATCTTCCATTAAACGAATATTTTAAATATATAATTGGCAGGCTCTCAATATTGTGTTTTTGTATAATTATATCCAAAACAATGTTTCTAATGGTGCTGCTATTAAAAATAAATGTATGATGGAAGAAAATCACAGCATTAGGAGGAGAAATTTTACCACTGAATGAAATGAAAGATTTTCCTTTGTTACTGATTTTGGCAAAATGCAGTAGACTATCCAGCATGGCCTGAAAAGACACAGCTCCAAGCTGCTTACTGACTTCAGATGTATCTTTTAGCTTTTTTTTAATCCTTGTTTTTGAAAGTGTCATTCTATTATACCTTAAGATTTTAAAAATCTTCTTCTTAGATACAATGTTTAGCTGTAATTTCTTTGTTAGCATGATCTTCCCCTTTAAACCTGGCTCACTGCCATCCACACTTCAAGACAGAATTCTGATATCACTTCTGTGAACCCTTCCTGGAGGATCCCAGACAGAATTGTTTCCATCTTTCCATTGTACTCGCTGCATTGTGTTACATTTGCATGTCTACGTTTTATCTCTGCTAGTCTGAAAATTCCTCAAGAGTGGAGTCATTATTGTTATTAACTTTGTACCCACAGTGCTTTGTAAAGCTGTTTCAAATGGCAATCCTGAGGAAGTAGAAAATAAGTGAATGAACGAATGAATGATATATTGCTGTTTTTCCTTTTTGGAATTAGTTGACTTAGAGGCTTGCACACGCAGTTCACGTGCAATGTCTTGGCCAGCCACATAGAGTACTAAACTATTTCCACCCTAAAAGAAAATGTTATAATTCAAATAGCCACTGGATTTTTGTTCATTACCTATTTATGAAACATCCCTTCTAATAATCAGCTAGCGAAGTAATGTGCCTCTTCTTTTAGATGATTCTATATTACACGTATTATAATTTTTCATGAGACACTCCCCCTGACACTAGAAAGAGTCTTTAGGTCAGACTAACATAGAGAATTGTAGACAATATCACTACACTGGGTCTGGAATTATTTTTCTGGATTTTGACACTAGATTATACACACACTTTTATCATACGCTGCATCTCCGTTGGAAATACAAAAAAAAGGGGGTAATCTTTTGTCATTCCAATTTGCCACCAGCCATTGACATTTCTCTATTAGAGAAATATCTTAATGAGCCACGAGGAATGAGAATCAGTCAATATTTTGGCTCTACACTCTCTACCATGTGCAAGGTAGACACGGTGTCAGCCAGCCCTCCAAAGGGTATGCAGATCTTGCATGCTTTCACATTTGATCAATACAAATCTGACAGTCTGCTACTTAGTTTCTTCCAAGGCTGGGTCTCACACATGAAAACAGGAGTAAGGTTTTCAACTCAATCAAAACTGACTGTACTATTCCTCTCTTCCCATCTAATCCTCTCCCCATCTATGCGCATCCACAAGACACAAATATGACAAATATGTTTTAAAACCCTTTCTTTTATATAAGGTGAGGGCCAAACTACTTTTGTACACAGGCATGGTTTGTTCAATCTAGACTCTTACCTATCTCATCATGGTTACCTTTAACCACTTTTTTTCTGCCCCTTCTGATTCACCTTTATTCTCCAGCCACCTGAAGTTCTTACAGCTTTTGAAATGTGATAGCTACGTGATTTGCCTGACTTGTCCTATCTCTACCTCCGCTTGTAAAAATCCTTACTGATCCTTCAAAAATCAACTGAAATATCATAGAATATCTTCCTTTTCATGCTTTCAGAGCACCTTTTACTACTTCTCTGGAAGAAATTGTCACTTTGTAATAAAATTATTTGCTTATGCACCCTATTTTGCACAAGATTGGTGAATTTATGAAGGTAATATCATATGCGTATTTCCTATACCTCTGCATTCACCCACTGGTTAAAATAGTATATGGTAAGAGCTTGAAAGACTAAAAGAAGCAATGGAGGGGAGGGAGTAGTTGATCCTATTTCAAAAGGAGCCATTAATGCACACATCTCAAAATAGGCTTTGAAATCGAATATAGAATTTGTCCTTCTTAATTCTTTTTTTTTTTTTTTTTTTTGCTGTATGCAGGCCTCTCACTGCTGTGGCCTCTCCTGTTGAGGAGCACAGGCTCTGGACGCGCAGGCTCAGCGGCCATGGCTCACGGGCCCAGCCGCTCCGCGGCATGTGGGATCCTCCCGGACCGGGGCTCTAACCCACGTCCCCTGAATCGGCAGGCAGACTCTCAACCACTGAGCCACCAGGGAAGCCCATGTCCTTCTTAATCTTTAGAGATTCTGTTTTAGATAAGTATGCACCTGAAGACAAGGAATATACTGTGGATTCTGAATAAGTCTGTTTCCATCTTATAGAGCAGTTGTGTTTATTTGGGGGAGAGGGGTTTTAGGTACCCCGGTTACTGCAACAGTTAATGATTCTTAACTTCTATTTTTATTATGACATGATCAGCTCCCAATATTAGACCAACTACTAAAGCCAGTAATACTTGTATTTATCATTTTTCTTTGTGTTCTTTATTGTCAAAGCTGATTTATCACTGAATTTTGGTTTCCTTATGCAATCAGGAGGGTGGCCCCCATGAACACATCTTGGGATGATATCAGGCAAATGTAGCATAACATGCAGTCACATCACGTATCTAATAAAAAAAAAAAATCAATACTGAGCACGTGAAATATACAAGTTGCCCTGGAAAAGAGTAACTCTTGGAACAACTGTGAGATCTTAATTAGTAAAAGGAAATCTTGAAGAACACTTATGAATAGTTAAAGCTTTCTTTGTGTTATGGTTTCCTAATGATGTGGATGCAAAATACAGTGTGAATGTGAAACAGTTTCGATCTCTGAGGACCTCGCAAAGATAGGACTATCCTCCTAAAGAGGCAGAATAGTGTGTAGTCTCCATACTGTGTGTAACATCTCAAGAGAATTTTCCACTGTGCCCAAAATAACACATGCATACATACACACACACAGACACACACACACACATGTACACACTCACTTGGACATTCCCTTTATTTCTGAACGTCACTTTGAGGTTTTAGTTTAAGCCAAATAGGCTAAGTGCATTTCTTAAAATCTCAAAAGCCCAGAGGAGAAGTGACCTTTAGTCCCTGGAAGGATGAATGAATTTATGTTTCAGAGACAATTTTGCTTAGGAAGCAGGGCTGAGAAAGGGCATAACAGGGATGGAGAAAGAGCAAGTAAGTGGCAACTCTATGTAGACCAGGTGGCATGTCATCTTTGTTACAGTTTTGTCGTTGGTAGAAGGAGCACTCTCCTCTATTTAGAATTATCAACACTGAGAATAGAAAATATCACAGTCAAAAAGTCTTTTCTCCAAATCTTCCCAGCAAGAAGCTGGGGGATAATGATTTTCATACAAGTCCTATAGGTGTTACAGAATTAAATCTTCTTTCAATGTGTCATTCTTTCTCTTATGGTGACTAACTGCCCTCTTTCTTGACTAAAAACAAATATTATTTATGGCCTTTCCATTACTAACAGAAATATTTTTTAATTACAAATAAAGCCTCTACTAATGGTCTGTTGATGGCCATACCACATGCCAATACAATAAAATTTCCATTTTAAGTCAAATAAGACTTGTTAGAATGTGAGAAAGTTGTATTTATCATGATGGCATACAAAACAATTTATTATTAATCATCAGATGCTACAGAACAAAGATCATGGAAGAAAAATGATTTATTATAGGGGTAATATATTTGGTTTTATATTTTTCTTCTTGTTAGTTTTTCTGATGGTGCCCCTTACCAAGGGGTATCTAAAAATGTCTTTTCACTATTGAGAGTAGTACTATTCTTATTTACTTATTAACAATTTTACAAAGTTAAGTGAACATGGGAAAGTATTGTTTTAAAGCAATTTGTGACAGAAACCTTTGTGCTTACACTATTCGTTGAGCTTAATCCATTTTGTTTATCTCTCTCAAAAGAAAATGTGTGTCTTTGGGTACTTGGAAACTGTGTCCAGAAATTTCCTTGTGTTTAATTTTTTGTATTTTCTTTTAAAACTATCTATAAAACATATCATGGGATTTAATTTCACTGGAATTTATTTGTGAAGAAATACCAGACTTCTTAAAACAAACCTGAACTCCCTTTTCTCCAACACACACACACACACACACACACACACACACAGAAACACACACAATTGATAATATAAACTTTTTGATTTCAAAATCTACTCTGTTATAAATCAAAGTGCACTGAATAGTGCACAGAGTGAAGTAGGTCAGAAAGAGAAAAACAAATACCGTGTGCTAACACATATATATGGAATCTAAAAAAAAAAAAAAAATTGGTTCTGAAAAACCTAGAAGCAGGACAGGAAGAAGACGCAGACATAGTTAATGGACTTGAGGACGCGGGGAGGGGGAAGGGTAAGCTGGGACGAAGTGAGAGAGTGGCACTGACATATATACACTACCAAATGTAGAATAGATAGCTAGTGGGAAGCAGCCACATACAACAGGGAGATCAGCTTGGTGCTTTGTGACCACCTAGAGGGGTGGGATAGGGAGGGTAGGAGGGAGATGCAAGAGGGAGGGGATGTGGGGATATATGTATATGCATAGCTGATCTACGTTGTTATACACCAGAAACTAATATAACAATGTAAAGCAATTATACTCCAATAAAGATGTTAAAAAAATAAAACTACATGTGCACTTAATTGTGCCTCAGATATGAGACTTGTCCCCCACCCACCCACCGAAGCCTGCTGCACTATATTGTGAGATACATAAACAAAAGATTCAGATCACTTAGACTATATCTGGCCTTTTATCTATATTGTTGCACAACACATTCCTAAAACCAGGAAACACTAGCTTGTGAAAACACCGCTTGTTGTAGTATTGTTGCCTTTTAATAACCTCGGCAGTCTTCAAAGGATTTTCATTGGGTCAAAAATTAAAACTGAGTCACTTGGCTAAAGTCTGTTCTCTTGGAACACACTGGAGTGTTCCTGATGCCTGTGTGTATATCTAAACCTTTATAATGTAAGAGGACAAGCACGTAGCAACAGAAGTTTTATCTTAATATCATTTGATGCTACCATGGCTTGTTCGAAAGTGTTCTCATAAAAGATGTTGCAAGAATTATTTTCAGGACTGTGTATGGAAATGAGGCACATAATTCTGACTACAATGGTGGGAGTGGTGAGTTTAATTCCACCCACACACCCTTATTAACTGAAAGCATTATTTCCAAGCTGCAAGACTTAAAAATCCTGGTTCCAGCAGCTATGCTGTCTGCCAGTATCCCATAAAACTTTATTTCCCTAAGGTTTCCACAATATGACATATTTGGATCATGTTCAGTTTTTACCTTCCCCTGTGTACATTTGTTTCGTGTATTTTTATTGTTCTCTTAATTATCTGCACATAGATATTAATCCCAGAATGTACAAATAGGCACCATTGTGATTTCCCCACCACACTTTATATGATAACATCACTTATGAATGCTATTTACAAGTTTCCAGGCAGACGTGCGGTTGATCTAAATTTGTGGGACAACAGCATTCAGATATCTGCTTTCAATTTGTGTGCATGTTTCCCCCTGTTATTTTCCCTTTTTTATGACTGTATTAATTGTTAGCAGAAGTCTCTATGAAATGACTGAGCAAACCAACAATGGAATGGAGCAGATTAGAAATTATTGTTTTGCTTCATCTGAGAAACGTGTCAATACAGCCTAATTCTTATGTCTTGGGGACATTTGTGTAGTGATACGCCACTTAATTCTCAGCATGTGGGCACTAGCTGACCACCAGGACATGAACTGTCCTAACATTGATGCTTTTATCGACCCATTTGACATGATACTTGCAGAAATGATGAATCAAAAACTAACCCATCACTAAGGGAAACGGGACATGTGGGAATTGGTATGTTGCACCTCACTAAGTCTTAAGGCATTAAGGCTAAGGATTAATCCAAAGAGGCTGTCAAGGGCATCAAAGCCATATCCTAGCCTCATGCCTCAGTGAGTTAGCAGCAGAATGGAGAGCAAAGGGCCCTGCGGTCTAATCCGGAGCATTGACTTACTATTTGGTCAGGTTTATTTCCATAAATTTCTTTTGACACACAATGCGATATGTCTTTCATTGAAAAAGAGAACTTTAAAAAAGTATTAAAAAAATTACTAACCAATTACTAAGAATATAGTTTCAAAGGATATGAATAAAAACCATAATTTTTAAAGCCTGTAACTATGAAGAATCTAGGCTGAAAGACCCTGACAGAGTTACAGTGAGACCAACACTGAGGCTTTGAATGTAGTCAATTAAAGAAGATGGCATGGGTCTTTAGACTGAGATAAAGTGTAATGTGAACTAGTCGATCAAGAAATAACATTACAAGGAAATGCCTCTGAACCCTTCCTGGTGCAATATAATTGCTACTGTCACCTCTGCAAACAGTTCAGGTGAATATACAACTTTCTACTGATCTAGAAAATGGATGGAATATTCAGTTTCTCTATCTCTCTCTCTTTCTCTCGCTCTCTCTCTCTTTTACATGTTACCAATTATTTTCAATCCTGATTGCATTTTAGAAACATCCAAGAAACTTTTAAAAATACTAATGCCTAGACTCATCCAGAGAAATTGAGGCAGAGTCTCTAGAGGTGTGGCTGAGGCATGGGTATTTTTAAAACTCCCCAAGTGACACAAATGAGTATCCAAACTCGAGAGCATTTTGGAGGTTCTAATCAATAGCTTACTCAGTGTAAACAGCAGCGTGAGATACATCAGTACTTTATGTATCTATGAACAAATTCCCAGAGTAGATTACAAGCTCCCCCAAAATAATTTATTCCATAGTAATATTAAACAGTCACTGCCAACTGCTTAGTAACTGTTTGGTTTTGTTTTTGTTTTGTTTTTTTGTTTTTTTTTGCGGTACGCGGGCCTCTCACTGCTGTGGCCTCTCCCGTTGCGGAGCACAGGCTCCGGACGCGCAGGCTCAGCGGCCATGGCTCACGGGCCCAGCCACTCCGCGGCTTGTGGGATCCTCCCGGACCGGGGCACGAACCCACGTCCCCTGCATCGGCAGGCGGACTCTCAACCACTGCGCCACCACGGAAGCCCCCCTGTTTGGGGTTTTTATTTTGCCTTCTTTCCTTTTCCTTTTCTTCTTAACCAAATCAGAGGGAAAATCCCTTATACTTTCTAAAAACAAGAAAAAAGCAGGTTGATTGACAATATTACACTTATGTGTACATTTATTTCTAGGGAAATGTTTCTGCATCATGCTACTAAGTGACAAATGATTGTCTGCATGGCTCAATCTTTTCTCCTTTATAGAATACAACTCTCAGCATCCACCTATAGAGTCAACTGCTATCTTCACTCACTGTTAAAATAAAGAGTCCTTTTTTTTTCTTCCCTCTGTCCATACAGGCTAATAGCTGGCTACATTTACTTAGTACAAAAGATGAAAATATAGTAACATAGCAAGAGCAGTAAAGGATGGTTGCTAATCTTTGGCCTCATGCACACTCCCACAAATGTTCACTCAGAAAGTGTTTAAGAAATGTTTCCTGAGTGCCATCAGGTGCATAAGAGAAGATCATGCTGGATTCCCTGGAGCTGCTCCATACATTTATACTCTGAGTCACTTTGCATTTGTGGAAAGCAGATGGTAAGAAGGGATTAGACTTGCAAGAGATCTTTTAATGCCTAGGAGCATGAGAAAGTAAGGAGAACCTTCAAAACATGATGCAGATCTGATATCCATGGAAGGACAGAGGAAAGGAAGGTAGAATGAATAAGAAGAGTCTCAGACTACATTGCAGTTCCAGTAAAGCCTTTACTGTTGGAGGTAAGGGCTGTTTTGTAAGCTACTAAAGAGGTCTCTGATTGCTTGCTAATTGCCCTTTGTTTCTCATTATCCCTTCACAAAGAGTCAATACAGATTAGCAGTAACAAACAACTCTGCTTTATTTATAGTCATAGTTCCCACCATATATTACAAATGCCAGAATCACCTACAACTTCAAGGATATTTCCCTCCACAAGTTTATTTCCCCGGGTCTTAAACAGGGAAATATTTAGTTAGTGGGTAATCATCTTGTGTTCGGAACTGTCTATACCCCAAAACTACTCAGAATGATGTACTTTTCACCAGCACAGTGGATAGTGAATCAATCTCAAATCCTCATTTTACCACCAGTTTTCTTGAACTATTCTATTTACCATTTACATTAGTGTGGGTTCTCCAAGATGCTGAAGTCAAAATGGGATTACAGATGAAAGTGGGATGGAGGGGCAGCAGAAGAAAGGGGAAAGAATCTTCAGCTTACGATATAAATATCAATCTTGTGTAAGAAAATGGTGATTGGAATGAAGGTTACTGTAGGACATGTTGCAGATTACAGTACAATTTGAAGAATGCTGGGGTTGTGTAGCTGAGTGCTCTCAAGACAAAGCTGTGCCTTGGAAGAGCCCTGCTTTTCATTGAAATGGGTCCACCTTAGGCTTTCCTCTGTGCGCAGTCATTGGCTAGGAACAGGACATAGAATATATGGCCTCAGTGTTAGTGCAGTGGTGAATCCGCAGGGGCAGCAACTAGTATCATGGGACAGTTATGTTCCTCAGAGCATGAAATCTGACTGGTCTATTTTCATAAACACCTCTACATGTAAGTCTAAGTAAATTGTATTCAGGTAGGCACCTGTTACCAAAACCAAAGAAGGAAATTCAAAAGTGCCAAGTAGACCCTAATATTGATTTATACAGGAGAACTCCATGGGAAATTAACTTACCTCTTGCACTGAGAAGAATCAACACCATCTCTTGGTGACACTTCTGGGATCACACTTTAAAAGGAGAGAGGAGAGAGACAATATGGCGGAAGAGTAAGACGCGGAGATTACCTTCCTCCCCACAGATACACCAGAAATACAGCTACACGTGGAACAACTCCTGCAGAACACCTACTGAACGCTGGCAGAAGACCTCAGACCTCCCAAAAGGCAAGAAACTCCACACTTACCTGGGTAGGGCAAACAAAAAAACCCTAAAAACAGAGACAGAGGATAGGGAC
>RJWK010032253.1:0-23769 GCA_004363435.1 Platanista minor
TATTCTCTTTCATCTTTCAAGCATCAATATAGGGTTTGACCTAATAGTAGAGAAGATTTTGCTTTTCAGGGAATCATAGCTTAGGGAAGTAGTTCTAAAATTACAGTCAGGGACCATAGGTTGTTTCTGAGGGTCTTCTTTACAGTCAATACATGGTTTTAAAAAGAAGAAAGCAAGCATTTTTTACTCTGAACAACTTTATGGTTCCACCTGTTTTTATAGAGCACAAAGAAAATCACACCTTTTTTTGAGAGTCAGTATCATACACAGGGTAAGAATACAGATTCCGGAGCCAGCCTGACTTCAGTTTAAACCCCAGTTCTACCACTTACTAGTGACGTGACCTTGGGAAAGTAACTTAACATCTCTGTGTCTTAGTTTCCTCTTCTGCGAAATGCTAACAATAATAGCACCTATTCCAGAAAGTTATTGCAGTATTGTAGGTAAAGTCTTTGACAAGTCAAATAATCAGATTAGCGTAAGGATTTTTTGTTGTTATTTTTCTTACGTTCTAATATTGAGTGACCAATGGGTTCTTTAACATTCCCTTGACATTAAGACTACCTAATTTAATGGAGTAGTGATCATTATTTAATGGCATTTGTCCCTGGGTGGTGGTGGGAAGAAACTTAGCTTTAAAATACTCTCGCAATATGAAGGCTATTGAGGAAGTTGCCACTAAAATTAATAACAATCAACCTCTAGGTAAAATAACGTTTGACTACATGGAAAGGACTCATGCAAATAATGTATTTTATTTTAAATACTTTTGTCAGGTCTGAATGAAATTTAGTTGAAAGTGTTATCTACCCTGGGGCTAAGATGTGATAAAATGGGTGAGATAAGACAAATATAGGGGAATTTTGTACATAAAAAATGGACTCAGCCACCACAAGCCCAGCTGGCTCAATGATAAAACATTCAATACATAGATTAACTGAAGAATGAAAATCCCCACAGAAGTGGTAGTTCTCATCTGAGCTTGACATCGCAGGTGAAATAGAAGAATTAATATAAACCACTCAAGGCATTTTAAAAGTGGATTCAGTCAAAAGTTACATGACTTTAGGAAATAATTTTGCAATGTGGGTAAGAAGAATCCCAGAGTAATTTCTGACCCCAGTGTATGAAGTTTGAATTTTGTTTGAAGATGGATATTCATGGCACATATTTAAACTGATGGAAACTCTCCAGAAGAAATAAAAATAGAAATATGTGTTTCCCTATTACCACAGAAGTGAGTTAAGGAACTTCTGCTCTAAACCAAAGCCCTGATAATTTCTTCTTTAGATATGATAATAGTCTATAGAAACAATTCATTAATGTAAGATCTGCATGCATGGGTAGGGGTAGCTTACTCTAAATTTACGTAAACCACTTGGGTAAATGTGGGTTACTGTATTAGTTACCTACTGCTGCATAACAAATTTTCCTGAAATTTAGTGGCTTAAATCAACAGGTATTTATTATTTCAGTTTCTATGGGTCAAAAATCTGGAAACAACTTAGCCAGGTGGTCTCTCAAGTCTGCAATCAAGGTGGCGACTGTAGCTACAGTGGTCTCCAGGCTCCACTCTTAGGCTCATTCACATAGTAGTTGGGAGGACTCAGGAGATTTGTTTTTGAGTTCTCTCTCTGGAGCTTCTCAACAGGGCTGTCTTGCTGACTTCCTCCAGAGTGAGCCATCCAATAGGCTACAAGAGAGCTTCCAAGGTGGAAAACTCAGTCCTTTTAACCTAATCTCAGAAGTGACTTCCCAGCACTTATTCCATTTTCTATTTGTTAGAAGCAAGACAATGTATTCCAGCCCATATTCAGTGAGCAGGGATTACACAAAGGTATGAATACTACAACAGTGGAGAATGCTGGGGACCATCTTAGAGGCTACTTGATACAGGGACCATCTTAGAGGCTACACAATACAATCACCCCAAAAATCTCTCCTCCTAAATTCACTTTCCTGCGTGTACAGACTTTGGTATTTGGTTGTTTTAAAGCTATTTTTTTTAAAGATTAATGTTTGTGTCTGTCAAAGGTAAACAGTCAGGCACTTGTTAAAATGGTAAGGATGGATCTTAATTCAAGATATACTATTGATATAGGGAAGAGTGTTCAGAGTGAACTGAAGTCAACTTTGATGTACACAAGTAACTAGGTGTTTTAAATGGGGAATAAGGGAGTAGGGAGGGGGTGAGTGGGGAGCTCAGTAGAGTAAGGGAAGTGAAAACCTACAAATGGTTGGTCAGTGTAAATATCAACTAGGCCAACTGTTTCTGCTAGAAGGCAATTGTCAAAGTTAGCATTCTGTCTTCCTACAGAGACTGGGACACATAGGCCTCACCCTTCCTGGTGACTGCATTTTAAACGAATGGCTTTCAGTTCCTTGAGGACTCCTGAGTTACAGGAGGTACACACACATCTCAAGGGGACAGAGGAAGGATTCACAACTTTTTATTAAATGCTCTAAGAAAGGGTGGTCAGAGGCCTATGATCAAGTGCTGGCTAGAGCAAATAGTAGATTATTTTGGCAGCCTTGAGCTTCCTAAGATAGATACTTTAAGGGGGGCTAGGCTTCCCCTACGGATTCAACCTTGAGCTTTTAGAAACTATGTGTTTAAGTCTTTCAATGTGGGGATAGAAGGTGGGTGAAATCATTATGTTCAGGGTGTGTAGGTTTTATAGACCAAGACTGAGGCTTACTCGAGAAGAGGGCTCAGAGGAGCCTGGCTAGAGTTTGGTCAAGGGGAGAAGCTTTGTCACATCCATATAATGAGATTTTAAACCCATTCATCCTTTAAGGAGACCCAATTACCAAACTCATTAACATAAAATCTAACAGTACCTGAATCATAGCGGTGAAAACAAAATCCTTTTACATTATTCAGTTCTCCTCTGGTGAGTGGAATCCATCAGTTAATTTATCAGTTTCTTGCTCATTCCTGGATTTGCTGATCATGAGCCTCTCTGACTCCTGGTCCCCCAAAGGTAGAATCAGTTCATCTGCCAACTTGGCCAGATGTAGGAGCCAGCTGGATATGCTCACTGTTCTCTGGACCAGGGAGAACCCAGAGCACAGCCTCTCCAAAGCCAGCCAGCCAGGCCCCAACAAACCAGCCAGAAATCTCTGAAAATGTCCAGAGCTGTCCAGCTATGCTAGACATCTGAGTTCCAGAGCCAGGGACCCTTGAGTTACATTCTAAACTCTCAGAGCCAACTATCACTCTAAGATGGAGCTCCCATTTTCCATTCTCAGTCTCCTTCTGATAGTTTTACATGATCAGGGCTGGCCAGTTGTAATCAAAAGAAACAAAGTTTGTGATGTTCAACCTTTTCTAGCATACGTAGTTCAGTGCATATTCCAAACCAGAAATTTTTTTATTAAGATCAGTCCAGCAAGATTCTGGATTTTCCAGCACTTAGCTCCACATAACTGAATGAGAACACATGTAGGAAAAAGATCGATCTGTAAAATAGTTGGAGTACCATGTGATAAAATGAAATATAAGTGGCATCTTCATTAGTATTTGTGTTATTTGTTGTTGATATTTCTAATATTTTTCATAATGTGTTATCTCACAAATAGCTGTCTGGTTTTTGTTTTGTTTTGTTTTTAGTTTTTAAAGGCTTACAGTAAGCAGTCATTTGGGGAAAATCAAGTTTTTATACAAACTTTGGGACAAAATGATTACACAATATAGTAAAGTTAATGGAGAAACAATATGTGTTAAAGATCACTTGAGAACTGTTTCTACACACCTCTGAGCTTCAAGTTGCTCATCTTTGAATTCATACTAATATTACCCTTCTTCCAGGATTGCTGTGACAGGGAAATGAAATAGCATACATGAAACTCCTAACATAATGTCTGTTATATAGCAAATACAAAATTAATGTTTGTTTCTGTTGTTGGGAAACTTTATTAATTTTTTAGTTCTAGATGTTTCTTTAGAAAGAATAGAGGGAAAATTTGGATCTTTCATGTCTTAACCTTTTTTTTTTTTCATGTCTTACTCTTCAAAGTGTTATCCTAAGACATTCATAACTCAGAATGTGAATTTAATCCCTTTGAGTAGGTTGTGAGGGGTGAGTTGTTTCTCTTTGTTTCTTTGTTCAGTGGATGATTTGGCCTAAAATTACAGTTTTCAGTTGAGTGTCTCTCACAGAAACTAGCAGGAAAAAAATTCATTTATGCCTTTAATATGATGAGGTTTGATGTCTCTCCTGTGTGAGAGATCTGAAATGCTTATTCTTTCCAGTATGCCCTTAATCCTTTTTATACTTCTGTCTCCTGGAACTGACTTATATTAACAGAATCTCCAAACACAATGAAGCAAAGAAGAAACTGTTCAATCAATTAAATTTGTTGAACACTTACTCCGTGCAGGACATCATCTTAAACTGAGTGAGTAATACACTTTGGATAAAAAGAGAGGAGGGGCAAAAATAATTTAGGGAGCTGAGCAGTAGTTCAGAAGAGGAAATGCCAAATACACATTCAGGGACAGAAATTAGACGATTTGGGCTGAAACACATGGTTTATGTATAACAGTAAATGAAAACATGCTTCCTCACTTAGCTATCAACTCTGCTCTCTCTTTGGCCATTTATTGCCAGGCAAGAGCTCTGTCAGATTTCTCAACTGAATTTTCTACACCCATTACACCTATTTCCTCTCCACCTACTTCCCCATTCACAACCTGTGGTTTGCTTTCTATTTCCAACAATGTGCCAAGTTTGCTCTTGTAAAGGTCACCAACGACTTTATTGCTGCCATATTGGGTGACCTCTTGGTTTTTGTTCTACAGGATCCCTTCAATGTATTTGACACTTTCTCTTAATGGCCTTTTACCTTGGCTTCTATGTCACAGTCTTAACAATCTTTTCTCTTGTCTTCTCTCTGCTTTCTGACCATTCCCAGCTATTTTTCCTGGTTTTCTTCTCCAGCAGTATCTGTGCATATTACTTAAGGTCTGAACCTCAGATATTTTCTCCATATAGTTTTCTGCCTTAGAATGCAGTCATTCTCCAAGCCTTAACTATACCTTATCAAATATTGCTACTGTGTTGCTCATCCCCACACTGACATGTTGCATCCTCATTAACCCTCCATGCACTAGCCCCACTATATCTTCCTGACAGCATTTTCACTCACCTGCTGCTTTTAACCTTCTGTCCCGTATGTAGTTCTCAACACACATAAAAATATGCTGAATAATTTATGTTCTCTCACAGCACACAGATTTTTTTTCCAAGTAGTGCCCTCATCCTATGCAGCTCTTAAACATCTGCTAGTCCTTCAAGACTCAGCTCAGTTTTCTTAACATGTACATATTCCTATATCTCCATTTGAAGTCTAATGCTCCTCTTTCCTCTATGTTAAGAGTTGATTTTGGAGACTCAGCCTCTCCTTTCAGTTCGTGGATACTTTTTTTTAAAAAAGTCATTGTTTGTCTAGTTCCTTTGCCTCCAATGCCCAACATAATTTCTGACCTGTCATACACAATCAACACCTCATTCATTGTTCAATGAAAGAACAAATAATGCAAGCAAGTCAGTAGCCCAGCCCACCTCTCTCATGAGTTTTCTAGTCTTGTGTGTACAACTCTTTTCTTGTCATGTCCATTTCTACAAATCTCAAGTCCAATGCTTTCAATACTTGAAACAGGACCTCACCTCACAAGGGTGACCTTCCAACTTAAATTTTACTCTCTGAGCATTTCCCTTTAAGACAGGGATTTTCTCCTCTGATAAGCTGCAAGCTTCATGAATGTTGGGCTCAAGTCCCCCAGCACTCAGTAAGAATTAATCCACATATGCACACACATTTGACTCATTGTCTAACTAAATGACTGCATAAATAGTAAACAGCAGAACTGGAAATGTAACTGGGGGTCAATTGATAGAGAACTAAAACCAAATGTTTGCTGTGTCTAGAAGGCTTTCTTCTTGTCTTTGTCAAAATCCTTCTCCAGTGTCAAATTCCTCCCTCACACTTCTCCTCATGTTCCACCTAGCAGACGGTACTTAGTAGATGGAGATCTATTATTATAGATTTTTGCAATGAGCTTTTCCCCACCCTATTCTCCCTCAACAGTAATCTAACTGAGGTCAGAGTCTTATCTTTCTGTTGCTTTTAGAAGGGCACCTTGCCCAGGGTAGGCATTTATGGCTGTTAGGTGGAATTGAGGCACCAACGGTTGGGGCCCATAGACTCCATCACAGATGTTAGGCATTCAAGACAAATGACTGGAGACACAGAGAGATATATATCAACAGAGAAGCGCCCCAACCTGACAGTTTATCCAACAAGGCCTTGCTCTTTTTCAGAAAAGGAGATGGCTTCTGGGATGTTCAAAGTGTCCATTTCTCTCCACAGGAACTCTTCTATATCACCCACTCTGAAAAAGGGAAGAACCAGATGAAAATTTGGCTTCTGCCAAGAAACCTCAAATTCACTCACATGACTAAACTGTTGAGCAGACATTCAAATTCAAAAGCCCAGGGTAACTTGCCCTAGCATTTCCTATGAGAACATGTATGCTTAATAACAATGTAACAGATGATAAGAGCGCCAATCCCAGAGAGAGCTGGTTCAGCCCATGTTAAGGGTTGATAATTAACAGACTAATCAAATCATTAGAAATATGTTCCCATCTCCAATCTGGATTTTAAAATATTTAAGAGTAGCCTGGAAACCGAGTTTCACTTTAGTAAGCACCAGGATAACAGCACCAATGGTTTAGTTACAACTGTCTTTTGTAAGGGTTTCTGGATTTTTTTTCTCATCAGAGCAGAAAAAAAAATGGAGGAAACACAGATTTGATTCCTCCTGAAGTGTCTCTTAATTATTTGGAGGAGATAAATAGAATGAGGCCTATGTATCAGCATACGTTAGAAACTTAACAAATTCATGGACAAAATCCAGACGTCATGGGTGAAAAACGATTGGCAATGTTTTAAAATACTTTTTCATTTAAGAAGCAAAGAAAGACATGTATTTACTAGGGGAAAAAATTGACCTACTCCTCTTTTTGTTTTTTCTTTTTCAATATCTAAAAATGTATTCATAAAATAAGGAGTAAATTTCCTAAATCCGGGTAGCAATAATCTGTAGTTTAGCTTATCCATCAAGGAAATTGGTATTCTCAACTCTCTTAAAAAGTGGTGGTGAGTAAAATTAAATATAAAATGTTTCTAAAACTGGGTGGTGTTTTTAACACCAAAGAGATATGAAAGAACTATTTTTTTTCATGAAGAATATTTCACTTTGAGACTTCCATTTTTGCCCTTTCAGTACAATGTGTTTTTCCTAATGTCATTTTTCCTGGCTGAGAAGCACATTGACAAGAATAGAGGGTTTTTTTGTTTTTTGGGGTTTTTTAAGTGGAGGTGGGAAAACCATGAGTGTTATGTCACCAGTGAAATCAAATGGAAGAAAAATACTAATTCCACATTTCATCCTGAAGAGAGAATGGAAATTTAAAGACCATTTTCACTAACTTTCCCTTTGTGCTCACAGTTAAAAAAGGATTTCTGTGTTTGATTAACCTAGCATTCATCCAACTAAGAAATAGTTCCTTCCTAGAAAATAAGGCCTATTCCAACACAAAATGAAGCAGTGTGCATTCTTTATCTTTTGCCATACTGTATCTCATGAAAACTTGCATTACTGATGGATTGAACTGCTTATTCTTTCCCCTGAGGACCATTTGAATAAAGTAACCATCCATCATGTTAACTAATATGCATAGATTCTTCCAAATTTCCAGGATTTTTATTATTCATTTTCCAGCTTTATTGAGATATGATTGACAAAGAAAACTTGTATATATTTAAGGTGTAAAATGTGATTTATTTATTTTCTGTATTTTTTTGGGGTTTTTTTTTTTTTTTAGTTTTCTATTTTTATTTAAAATTTTGGTCATAAATGGTTTCTATTAAACTTTTAAACAATATTTAACTTAGGAAGTGAAAAGTCTTTTGTTTACCCTATACTATATAGTTGGTTATTATACATTCACCACGTGTTAGCATTTTTCTTTTGGTTTCCTTTTTTTTTTTTTTAACATATTTATTGGAGTACAACTGCTTTACAATGGTGTGTTAGTTTCTGCTGTACAACAAAGTGAATCAGCTATACGTATACATATATCCGCATATTCCCTCCCTCTTACGTCTCCCTCCAACACTCCCTATCCCATCCCTCTAGGTGGACACAGAGAACCAAGCCGATCTCCCTGTGCTATGTGGCTGTTTCCCACTAGCTATCGATTTTACGTTTGGTAGTATATATAAGTCCATGCCACTCTCTCACGTCGTCACAGATTACCCTTCCCCCTCCCCGTGTCCTCAAATCCATTCTCTATGTATGTGTCTCTCTTCCTGTCCTGCCCCTAGGTTCCTCAGAACTTTTTTTTTTTTTTTTTTAGATTCCATATATATATGTGTTTTTCTCCTTCTGACTTACTTTACTCTGTAGGACAGACTTTAGGTCCATCCACTTCACTACAAATAACTCAATTTTGTTTCCTTTATGACTGAGTAATATTCCATGGAATATATGTGCCACATCTTCTTTATCCATTCATCTGTCGATGGACACTTAGGTTGCTTCCATGTCCTGGCTATTGTAAATAGTGCTGGAATGAACATTGTGGTACATGACTCTTTTTGAATTATGGTTTTCTCAGGGTATATGCCCAGTAGTGAGATTGCTGGGTCGTATGGTAGTTCTACTTTTAGTTTTTTTGAGGAAACTCCATACTGTTCTCCATAGTGGCTGCATCATTTTACATTCCCACCAACAGTGAAAGAGGGTTCCCTTTTCTCCGCACCCTCTCCAGCATTTATTGCTTGCAGATATTTTGATGATGGCCATTCTGATCAGTGTTAGCTGATACCCCATAGTAGTTTTAATTTGCATTTCTCTAATGATTAGTGATGATGAGCATCCTTTCTTGTGTTTTTTGGCAATCTATATATCTTCTTTGGAGAAATGTCTGTTTAGGTCTTCTGCCCAATTTTGGATTGGGATCTTTGTATTTTTGATACTGACCTGCATGAGCTGCTTGTAAATGTTGGAGATTAATCCTTTGTCAGTTGGTTCATTTGCAAATATTTCCTCCCATTCTGAGGGTTGCCTTTCCATCTTTTTTATGGTTTCCTTTGCTGTGAAAAAGCTTTTAAGTTTCATTAGGTCTCATTTGTTTATTTTTGTTTTTATTTCCATTTCTCTAGGAGGTGGGTCAGAAAGGATCTTGCTGTGATTTATGTCACAGAGTGTTCTGCCTATGTTTTCCTCTAAGAGTTTTACAGTGTCTGGACTTTTGTTTAGGTCTTTAATACATTTTGAGATTATTTTTGTATATGGTGTTAGGGAGTGTTCTAATTTCACTCTTTTACACGTAGCTGTCCAGTTTTCCCAGTGCCACTTATGAAGAGGCTGTCTTTTCTCCCCTGTATATTCTTGCCTCCTTTATCAAACATAAGGTGACCATATGTGCGTGGGTTTATCTCTGGGCTTTCTCTCCTGTTCCATTGATCTATATTTCTGTTTTTGTGCCAGTACCATACAGTCTTGATTACTGTAGCTTTGTAGTATAGTCTGAAGTCAGGGAGCCTGAGTCCTCCAGCTCCGTTTTTCTTTCTCAAGATTGCTTTGGTTATTTGGGGTCTTTTGTGTTTTCATACAAATTGTGAAATTTTTTGTTCTAGTTCTGTGAAAAATGCCATTGGTAGTTAGTTGGGATTGCATTGAATCTGTAAATTGCTTTGAGTAGTACAGTCATTTTCACAATGTTGATTATTCCAATCCAAGAACATGGTACATCTCTCCATCTGTTTGTATCATCTTTAATTTCTTTCATCAGTGTCTTATAAGTTTCTGCATACAGGTCTTTTGTCTCCTTAGGTAAGTTTATTCCTAGGTATTTTATTCTTTTTGTTGCAGTGGTAAATGGGATTGTTTCCTTAATTTCACTTTCATATTCTTCATCATTAGTGTATAGGAATGCAAGAGATTTGTGTGCATTGATTTTATATCCTGTTACTTTCCCAAATTCATTGATTAGCTCTAGTAGTTTTCTGGTAGCATCTTTAGGATTCTCTATGTATAATATCATGTCAACAGCAAACAGTGACAATTTTACTACTTCTTTTCCAATTTGGATTCCTTTTATTTCTTTTTCTTCTCTGACTGCTGTGGCTAAAAATTCCAAAGCTATGTTGAATAGTAGTGGTGAGAGTGGGCAACCTTGTCCTTTTCCTGATCTTAGTGGAAATGGTTTCAGTTTTTCACCATTGAGAACGATGTTGGCTGTAGGTGTGTTATATATGGTCTTTATTATGTTGAGATAAGTGTCCTCTATGCCTACCTTCTGGAGGGTTTTTATCATAAATGGATGTTGAATTTTGTTGAAAATTTGTTCTGCATCTATTTAGAAGATCATATGGTTTTTCTCCTTCAATTTGTTAATATGGTTTATCACATTGATTGATTTGCATATATTGAAGAATCCTTGTATTCCTGGGATAAACCACACTTGATCATGGTTTATGATCCTTTTAATGTGCTGTTGGATTCTGTTTGCTAGGATTTTGTTGAGGATTTTTACAACAATGTTCATCAGTGATATTGGCCTGTAGTTTTGTTTTTTTTGAGACATCTTTGTCTGGTTTTGGTATCAGGGTGATGGTGGCCTCGTAGAATGAATTTGCGAGTGTTCCTCCCTCTGCTATATTTTGGAAGAGTTTGAGAAGGATAGGTGTTAACTCTTCGTTAAATATTTGATAGAATTTACCTGTGAAGTGATCTGGTCCTGGGCTTTTGTTTGTTGGAAGATTTTTAATCACAGCCTCAGTTTCAGTTGCTGTGATTGGTCTATTTATATTTTCTATTTCTTCCTGGTTCAGTCTCATAATGTTGTGATTTACAAAGAGTTTGTCCATTTCTTCCAGATTGTCCATTTTATTGGCATATAGTTGCTTGTAGTAATCTTTAATGTTCCTTTGTATTTCTGCAGTGTCAGCTGTTCTCCTTTTTCATTTCTAATTCTATTGATTTGAATCTTCTCCTTTTTCTTGATGAGTCTGGCTAATGGTTTATCAAGTTTGTTTATCTTCTCAAAGAACCAGCTTTTAGTTTTATTTATCTTTGTTATCATTTCCTTCAATTTCTTTTTCATTTATTTCTGATCTGATCTTTATGATTTCTTTCCTTCTGCTAACCTTGGGTTACTTTTGTTCTTCTTTCTCTAATTGCTTTAGATGTAAGGTTAGGTTGTTTATTTGAGGTGTTTCTTGTTCCTTGAGGTAGAATTGTATTGCTGTAAACTTTTCTCTTAGAACAGCTTTTCCTGCCTTCCACAATTCTGTGTCATCATATTTTCATTGTCAGTGATCTCTTTGTTATTTAGTAGTATATTGTTTAGCTTTGTTTATTTAGTAGTGCATTGTTCAGTGTTTGTACTTTTTACAGATTTTTTTACTGTAATTGATATCTAGCCTCATAGCTTTGTGATTAGAAAAGATACTTGATACAATTTCAATTTTCTTAAATTTACCAAGGTTTTATTTGTTATCCATGATACGGTCTATCCTGGAGAATGTTCCATGAGCAGTTGAGAAGAAACTGTATTCTGTTGTTTTTGGGTGGAATGTCCTATAAATATCAATTAAGTGCATCTTGCTTAATGTATCATTTAAAGTTTGTGCTTCTTTATTTATTTTCATTTTGGATGATCTGTCCATTGGTGTAAGTGTGGTGTTTAAGTCTGGTGTTTAAGTCCCCTACTATTATTGTGTTACTGTGGATTTTTCCTTTTATGGCTGTTAGCATTTGGCTTATGTATTGAGGTGCTCCTATGTTGGGTGCATAAATATTTACAATTGCTATATCTTCTTCTTGGATTGTTCCCTTGATCATTACATACTGTCCTTGTTTGTCTCTTGTAATATTCTTTATTTTAAAGTCTATTTTGTCTGATATGAGAATTGCTACTCCAGCTTCCTTTTGATTTCCAGTTACAAGGAACAACTTTTTCTATCCCCTCCCCTTCAGTCTGTATGTGTCTCTAGGTCTGAAGTGGGTCTCTTGTAGACAGCATATATATGGGTCTTGTTTATGTATCCATTCAGCCAGTCTGTGTCTTTCGGTTGGAACATTTAATCCATTTATATTTAAGGTAATTACTGATATGTATGTTCCTATTACCATTTTCTTAATTGTTTTGGGTTTGTTATTTTAGGTCTTTTCCTTCTCTTGTGTTTCCTGCCTAGAGAATTTCCTTAAGCATTTGTTGTAAATCTGGTTTGATGGTACTGAATTCTCTTAGCTTTTGCTTGTCTGTAACAATTTTAACTTATCCATGGAATCTGAATGAGATCCTTGCTGGTTAGAGTAATCTTGGTTGTAGGTTTTTCCCTTTCACCACTTTAAATATGTCCTGCCACTCCCTTCTGGCTTGCAGAGTTTCTGCTGAAGGATCGATCAGCTGTTAACCTTATGGGGATTCCCTTGTATGTTATTTGGTTTATTTCCCTTGCTGCTTTTAATATTTTTTCTTTATATTTAATTTTTGATACTTTGATTAATATGTGTCTTGCCATGTTTCTCTTTGTATTTATCCTGGATGGGACTCTCTGTGCTTCCTGGACTTGATCGACTATTTTCTTTCCAATATTAAGGAATGTTTCAACTATAATCTCTTCAAATATTTTCTTAGACCCTTTCTTTTTCTCTTCTTCTTCTGGGACCCCTATAATTTGAATGTTGTGTGTTTAATGTTGTCCCAGAGGTCTCTGAGGCTCTGCTCAATTCTTTTCATTCTTTTTTCCTTATTCTGCTCTGTTGTAGTTATTTCCACTATTTTATCTTCCAGGACACTATCTGTTTTTCTGCCTCAGTTATTCTGCTATTGATTCCTTCTATAGAATTTTTAATTTTATTTATTTTGTTGTTCATCAGTGCTTGTTTGCTCTTTAGTTCTTCTAGTTCCTTGCTAAATATTTCTTGTATTTTCTCCATTCTATTTCTAAGATTTGGATCAGCTTTACTATCATTACTCTGAATTGTTTTTCAGGTAGACTGCCTATTTCCTTGTCATTCGTTTGGTCTGGTGAGGTTTTACCTTGCACCTTCATCTGCTGTGTGTTTCTGTGTCTTCTCATTGCTTAACTTACTGCATTTGTGATCTCTTTTTCACAGGCTGCAGGTTCGTAGTTCTGTGAACTTATTATGATTTTAGGCGGCCTCTCTGCTAATTGGTGAGTTTGTGTTCCTGTCTTGCCTGGTGTTTGGCATGGGGTGTCCAGCACTGGAGCTTGTTGGTCGTTGAGTGGATCTGGGTCTTAGAGTTGCGATGGAGATCTCTGGGAGAGCTCATGCTGATTGATATTACATGGGACCAGGAGGTGTCTGGTGGTCCAGTGCCCTGAACTCGGCTCTCCCACCTCAGAGGCTCCAGCCTGACACCTGCCTGGAGCACAAAGACCCTGTCAGCCACACAGCTTTGTTTTAACCCTGCAATACCAGTGGCTTAGATCACTGAATTCAGGCTCTTTCAGATATAAAGGAGATTATGTGGTGCTGCTCCGGCCCTCCATGGGCCCCTCACTGCTGCCGTGGTGCATGGATTTCTTTCCTCCTCCACTGCTTTCCCAGGAGTCCAACGTGATGTCTTGATATATGTATACATTGTGGAATAATTTCCACAATCAAGCTCATTACCATATCCATCACCTCACATAGTTACCACTTTTTGTGTGTAGTGGGAACACTTAAGATTTACTCTCTTAGCAAATTTCAAGTATACAATATATTATTATAAATATAGTCACTAGGCTATATATTATCTCTCCAGAAGTTATCCGGCTCATATTTCCAATACTGGTCTAATAGGGCCAGAATTTCTGGATCTTTTTAATATACTTCATTAGGTGTTATGTCTGTTTTGCATATTCCAATTTTCACTTTAATGGTTTTCTGCTAATATATTCCTATTTTACACTAAAAGTTAATTTTGAGTGGTATGGGTTGTAAAACTCCATATGTGAATGTTTGTGCCCTTTGCAGTTATCAAATATTAACTGAAATATGCAATGATAACATTAGTGGATTTCTTAGATGCACCATCATGAGTGAAGATAACTGCACAAGACATGAAAATAAAGTACAAGTTGATATGTAAAGAAATTGTCAAACTACTTAACACATACAACTATTCAATAAATATTAGATATTTTTATAATTTCTCAGTGCATCCATTTCAACCTCTTTGATCTCAATGTTTCCATAATCTGATTTATCTACATATTCATTTCCAGTTGCCAAATAACATTCCAAAACTCAGACAGCATGTCAGTCCCACAATGCCTATCTTCTGCTTGTGTTTTTCCTCAATAAGAATTTTTTTGTGTGCACTGCCAATCAATATCAATATATTATCAGTGTTAGAATTAATAATAATCTATGAAACACTTTCATCAGCTGAGAGAAGAAAGTTACACAAGATTTTACCAGTTTTTGATGGCATCATTTCTTCTCTCGCAGAAGATGTAGGCCTTGATTTAAATAAATCTCCCTTAATTAGCTTCAATGACTTTTTGTTCTGATTATATTTATTTACATGTGTTAAAGCAGCACCCACTGTCAATGATAAACAGTAGGCAATAAATGATCCAGAAAATATTTTATCCCCTTAATAATCACTTGCAAATCTTAGCAACATTGGCCATGAAATAAACTCCCATCCCACATATACAGGGGCTGAAAGAATTCAGGATGGACCTCATGGAAATGTCATCCAAAACCTACAAGGAATATGATACACTCAACCTCTTCAATTTCCTTTTGCTTTGGTTTACATTGGAACCTATGTTTGTAATAGAGTTTTCTGTTAACCAGCTGCAACCTCCTTGCTTCTGTTTTCCCAAGGCCACATAACTCTTCTTCCTAACATTTATCCAAGTAATGTTTCATTCTTTAATATGATTTTTAATTGATTTCAGTCTTCCCCCACTAGATTTCAAGTACCATAAAGGTAAAGGCAATGTTTTCTTGTTGTTATTGTTATTGTTGATTTTTTTTTTTTTTTGCTTTTGATTTGCTTGTTAGTTTTGCTCACATTGTATCTCCATTATATCTAACAATGCCCTAGAACATGATAGGTGTAACAAATTAAGTTTTCATGCCCTCTTAGCATTCCTGAGATGACACTCTATCATGATATTCATTTGACCTCCTTCTTTCCTTTCCCTGATCCTCATTCCTTACATTAGAAATGGTTTTGTTGAGTTTAACATACTTCTACAAACTGGATTTATCAGCACACCCACTCACACACAACAGCCACCCACAGAACTATGACCACCTCTGTCCTTGTTTTTCTGATAAAGAAAAATTGTAGCTTCTAATTATTCCCCTATACCATGGTTTGAATCCCCCTATGTGTTAGGTTTTCCCCTCTGCACCAGCCTTGCACTATGGAAGAAATGATGTGGGAGAAATCACTCTTTGACGTTCTACACAACAAAATTTTCTGAGTTGTTTTCTTTTTCCCCTTCCTCCCAAAGAAGTTCCTGCCATCTCTAAAATATTACAAATGACTCCACCAGTTTTCCTCTCACCTAGTTGTGTTTCTGGCCGAAGCTGAGGAAACAGAGATGAAGGCTCATGGACCTTCAAGTCACTTAAAGTAGAATGGAGCGCACACATGTGAAAAACAATTACAATGTGATGAGATCATTGCTATTATGGAGTTACGTGTGGAGTACTGTGTGATCCTAGGAGGAGACACACCAGACCTGCCATAAGAACTGAGGGGGAAAGTCACTGGAAAAAAAACTTTAAAAAATGGCAACTTGAGTGAGTGTGCATTTGCTGGGCAGAGGGAAAAGGATGCTCTGGGCAGAGAAAGCAACAACTAAGTGCCAGAGAGGAAGAAGAGTTTCTACTCAGCTAACATGAGTAATTCAGTAATGTGGATTTGTGTGTGCCCACATGTGTGTGAAGGAGTTTTAGTGGAAGCGTTAAGGGATTACATTGAAAGATGCATGTACACAGGTTAATGAAGTTCAACTGAATAAGTTTTACTCTATCCTGTGGGTAATCTGACACAGAGTGGAGAACTGACCAGAGAAGAATGGGACTAACAGCAGAAAGAAATATACAAGAGTTGAGGCAAGAGATGACACGAGTTGATGAGTTGATACTATGACAGAGTTGGTAAGAAAGAAGACAATTAGGAGGCATGTTTACAGGATGTGATGATGGATTGAATGGATGCTGGAACTAAGGTAGAGGGGGGCTAGTGAGGGTAATGTCTAGGATCGCAAAAAGATGGTAGAAAGGTAAGTTTCAGGTGAGAAGATTAGTTTAATAATGGGACAACAGGTGGAGATATCCAGCTAGGAGCAAAATGTTTTTCTTTGGAGCTCAACTGAGGGAGCTGGTTAGAGAAAGAAATTTGAGAGTTATGAGCAACTGAATGTAGACAAGAGTATGGAAGGGGATAAAATTACCCTTGTGGAATAATATGAAAAGAGGACTAAGAACAAAGGGCTGGCAAATCCTAACATTTAAGGTATGGACAAATGAAAATAAAGCTCCAAAGAACACTGAGAAGACCAGAGAAGTAGAAAACAAGTCACGTAAAAATAAAAGTTGGAGAAGGAATTGGTAAACAAGACTAATAACATAAAGAAGGTCAGGGAAGAAGAGAAACAAAATTTCCCATCGAATATAACACCTAGGAGGGCATTGATGAGGGTTTCTAGAAAGATGTCAGCAGAATGGTAGGTGTGAGGCCAAAGTACAATAGTGAATAATGTCAATAGAAGAGAAGGAATAGAGACATCTGGACAGTAGCTAGATGGGGAAACTGAGTCTAGGAAACATTTCCTCTAGAAGGTGAAAAAAGAAATCTTTATCAAAACTAAAGACAACATCAATGGGGAATAAGAAGTAGAAGATACAGAAAAGAAGACATCATTTTTGGAACAAGTTCCCCAAGACGGTGCCAAGAAATATGAGGTAGAACACCAAAGGGTGGTATTAACAGGGTTAGTGATAAAACGTCTTTGCTAAGATAGTGTTCACAAAGGGGCAAGTGCAGTTGAGTGTGAGGAAGAGGAGCCATTAAGTTAAAGACAATCAAGCCTTTATTTTCTGGTGAAAGCAGAAACAGAGATGGCAGGGAACTGGGATTAGTGAAGGTTTGGAATAACTATTCAGGCAGTTGGAGAGGGAAACAACCAGGGCTCAGAAGGGAGGTTTTGGGCTTCCCTGGTGGCGCAGTGGTTGAGAGTCCGCCTGCTGATGCAGGGGACACGGGTTTGTGCCCCGGTCTGGGAAGATCCCACATGCCGCGGAGCGGCTGGGCCCGTGAGCCATGGCCGCTGAGCCTTCGCGTCCGGAGCCTGTGCTCCGCAACGGAAGAGGGGTTCACATCTCCTGATAACAGATGACCCTGATGCCATGTGATGAGTCTGGCTTTAAGAGGGATGAACTGCAGACTGCTGTGAGGCCAGAGGCGAAGAGGGACTGGCTCCATCTGTGAGGGAGGGGTGAATAGGAAAATTTTCACGGAGGGTGAACCTGAGCAGGTAAGGAGTGGGCAGCAAGAAAGAGCACAGGAATAGGATGTTCTAAGGCATTTTTGAAAAGGCCTTATTCCTTCCATCTTTCCATTTGCCACAGTTATGGGATGCTCCTTATCAAGGCTCAGCTTTTTATTGATGTCATGCTAGAGAGCAAACCATGTAATTCTTGCTTCCAGGAAATATTTCTTCTGGGAAAGTATGACAGGCATCTCTGTGCTCTCTGAGCTACCCTGGCCCGACCACAGGCTGGCTCTGTCCAAAATCAAGAGGATTTTCAGATGTTTCTCTGAGTCAGGGAGGTATATATCATGAATCTCCAATCATGTGTTTATCTAATAAAATACACATACTGTCCTTACTATATGCCCAGCTCTTCTGAGTCTTTGTAAATATTAATTCAGTCCTCAGAAAAACCCTCATTATCCTCATTTTACAGATGGGGAGGCTAAAGCCTTAAAAAGTGAGGTCTGATTATAGTTTCAAAGCCAGAAGAAGGACTTGAACCTGGGCACTCCAGCTCCAGAGTCTGGGTTCCCCAGTATGCCAAGCTGTCTTATAATAGGAAATATGCTTAAGAAATCATAGAATTCTATGAGGGAATTTTCTAGATAATCCAATTCCTTCATAATATATTAGAAACATTTACGTAGGGTTAGCAACTAAGAATTTCAATTTTGTTGTCTTCCTTAAAGACTATATACTGGGGAGGTATGCAGTGTAAAAGTGACTGTTTTTTATGTTAGAGAATGTTTTCTCCTTCCCCTTGAAATATCACCTTCATCTTTGATTTCACAGTGAGTCGTAGGCCACTCGTGGGCTCCCTGAATGTCAGCCCTGTTTTGACTCCCTCTGTTTCCAGAGCAGGTGTCTATACAGTCGATCATAGTGACCTCCATTTTGGGAGACTTTTTGAATTAATAGAATATAGACTATTATTAAACAGTTTTCAACTTGTGAAAGCCACACACATATCAAGCCTGCTTGGATATACATGTCTGTCTCTAATAAATTTGATTTTCCTTATTTTTAGCCAGTTACACATCTACGTATGTATTATTAATTGTCATGGATCTAATATTTCTCTTGTATATAAGTATATGTGAGTGTGTGTGTGTGTGTGTGTGTGTGTGTGTGTGTGTGTGTGTATTTGTGCCTGGAAACGATTATCTTCTGTTTAAAATTCAAACACATTGTTTCTTTAGCTAATAGCCTACTCTGTCTTCAACAGAGATGTTTATTTGTTTTTTTTTTTTTAAACAGATTGTGGGATTTGGGAGTTTGATATTTTGAACATTGAGCCAAATTCTAACTACATTTAAAAAAAAAATGGGAACCCCTTCGATCAAAAGAGAGAGTATCCTGTTAACATGAAGCCTGTGGATTTGTAATCTAAACAGAAGGATAATGTGTGAATTTGCTAATTATTTCCTGCTTCTGAGTTAGCTAGCTTTTTGCCTTCAGCTATGAAGAGGCACACAGAATGCTGTCTCCTAGTAACCAACGAGAAAGAAATGAGTTTTTAGCACAAATCAAATTTTAGGATAGTGCCAAAAGGAGAATGAGAAAGGCAGTTTGATAATGGAGAAATTAAAGTTTCATTAAGAAGACACTTTGACTTGGCATATAATTGAGGTAATATTTTCCACTATGGTATTGGAAAAATGAAAAGGAATAATTTAAAAATTTTCAATGAAAATCAAAGAGCAAAAAACAAAACTCCAGACACAAAAACTTTCTTAGTTTCCCCGTTGTGGGAGAGAGGCCAGCCTGCCTGAAGGATAATGCACAAAAGTAACTTTAAGTACTAGTTCTAAGTCTGAACTTTCATAGCAGATCTCTTTCTTATGCTCTTGACAACATCTTCAGGACAGATCCATGACCTAGAATATAGGTGAGAACCTCATTAGTAATGAATAGTAGATTACATGAGTGCAGTAACTTAGCAAAATCATTACTTAGTAACTTACTTAGCAAAATCATTTATTCATTCAATTAAAAAATAGTTGTTGACCATCTACTATGTGCCTAACACTGTGTTAGGTAATAGAGCAACACAATCTTTACTCCCATTGTGTTTCCACACTACCGAGGAACACAGATAATGACTTGTAACGTCAAATGTGATTACATGTATTATGGAAGGACAAGTGCAAATTTCCATGGTGACAAATTCTAAAGGGGACTTTGTGTGAGGGCTAATAGATGCTGTGTGTTTGTAAAAGATGGTCTCAAGAAAAAAAAAAATAATGTTAGTGTGCTAAAAAGCTCGATACCAACATAAGTTAAGCCATAAATTTCAGCATTCATCACATGCTGTATTTCTATTCCACTAAACGTACTCCTTAACTCTGATTACATATTAGAAACACTTGAAGAACTTTAAAAGCACACTAGCACCTGAGCTCAAGCCCACAGATATTCTGATTTAAGTGGCCTGCAGGGGAGCCCAGGCAGGAGTATTTTTTAAGAACTTCTCAAGTGATCCTACCACACAGCCACGATTGAGAACCACCACTCCAGACCCTAAGGGTAGAGATACCTGTAGTGCCTGTACTAATATCCCATGTCAGTCCCTTTAAGCTGCACTGATTTTGTGTACAATATATTTTTGTAAATTAAACTGAATTGACTTGAAATGTCCTAGAAATGCATCATAAACCACTTTTTTAGTAAAGAAAATCTTACTATTGTCTGTCCCTTCTCCACTTCTATGTTAGCAAAGTAAACATGATGAAGGCACCCATACCAATCTGGTGAATCATTTGCCTGCTCTCAGGGGTGGTGGGGGTGGGGAGGACAAGAAAGATTACAAGCTTATCATTAAATAACTACAAGGAATTTGGATTAAGAAATATTCAAATTCACCCATGACTTATCTATTCACTCAATTTTCTTTGCTCATGCCATCTCTTCCCATGAACCAACAATGAGCAAAATTTGCCCAGCATCACCAGAAAGTGCACTGACTCAGACATGACAATACTTTTGACCCAGCCAATCCTACCAGCACTTCGTGCCAGCCAGAAAGACAAACCATCCAGTCAGCTGAACTCTCTGAATGGCTGATCCGACTGAACTGTCCAAATAATTTGACCAGGAAGAGAAAGGATTCCCCCCAAAACACAAATTCCCATGGAAACCAAACCAGAAGACAAAGAATATTCAATTTATTTTAGGGCCAGTCATCCTCATGAGACCTTCCTTGAGTTAGTCCGGGTTCTTGGTGTCCAAGCCAGTACTTTTCTCCATGGCTGGCTATTGCTTTGAGCCATCACTTAAATGGATCTCAGACAGCACTGGCCTTGAACAGGATCCAAGGAGTTTTCCATGGAGAACTTATGTCTATAGAACTGTCTGCTCACCCAGACTTTATAAACCTTTGACTATCCAGACAGGAAAAAACACAACACTGCACTGCTATTATTATTATATTCATTGAGTATTATTCTATTCTTTTTTTTTTTAAAGTACATCTGCATCTTTCTCTCACCACAGTATACCTGGAACTTGAAATTTTGTATCTGCTTTTTAAGGCTATTTTAAAGACATCAGTGATTTATATCCTAAATAGTCAAATATAAATTAACCCTTATTGTATATTGTTAGGAAAAAATATATTTTACTGTGAAAATTTACTCTCTAATTTATCGGATTGTAGATTGGGATTTGGGCATACCGGTCTTTCCATATTTGGTAAAGATGGAAGTGTAGGTATAACTTTAAAGAAATACTATTGAACACTATTAAAAGTGAAATAGAACTTTCTATTCCAAACATCCACTTCTTTATTTGCTTACCTAATGCAATAGGAGGAATTCTGTGCAGGACAGAGAAACTACCCTAAGTGTTTTAAACTGGGACAGATTTAAAGTAGGGAATCTTGTGCTTACAAAATTGTCATAAAGGCTCAAGAAACAGATTCTAGGCTTGGCATCCTGGAATGACTTCAAGAACAATCAAAATGAGCCCATTAAAGCTGCCACTGGAGCTGTGCTGGAAGGAGGAAGCACAAATGACATTGCTCCAGTGGCTTCTCCACATCCAAGAAGCTGGAGAATGGCTATCGGCAGCTGTGATTCCAAGATTGGAAGTCATGATCACTATGCCACCATGTTTGGGACTTCCCTGGAGATCCAATGGTTAAAACTCCACACTTCCACTGCAGGGGGCACAGGTTCGGTCCCTGATCGGGGAACTAAGATCCCACATGCTGCATGGCAAGGCCAAAAAAAAAAAAAAAAAAAAAAGCCTCCATCTCTGTCTCTGTTTCTGGGCACACTGGGAGCTGCAGAATGAACACTGGAAAACTGAAATTAAAAGACTTCCTATTTCTGTGAGTTTGCTGGCTAGCATCAATAGCTACAAGCTACAGGAGAATGGCTTCTGCCTTATATACACCTTCCAAATCTCAAGGGAGTCAGGCAGTTTGGTGACTCTGCATTGCTTCCAAACCCCAGCTGCAAGGAGGTCTGGGAAATATAGTTAATAGCTTTCCAACCTCTTCAACCAGAGGAAGGGTAGACAATATGTATATATACAACAATATAAACAACATAGAATAGGCAGGATCCATTACTTTGTTTACACATTAAAACTGGATATAGGTAGCAGATTACAAATTCTGATGACCCAGAGTCCCCTTGTTTTATTTTTTAGAGGCAAATCGAGGGCTTTTCCTGCACTATTTCAATCCTAGATACCATGTATTCAGACTCTGAATTCAAGTTCAAATAATAGTTAAAAAGAAGACACCCTAGAATAGTACTCCCAGGTGTCCAATTATTTAACTTTTCTACTACTGAGCTTGACTTAGATGTCTAATTTTTGTTGTTACACTGCATAAACTCAGTCTCTAGAAGCTCATTGTTCTATATAGGACAACCAGAAATTCACACTCAGGGAACAGAAGATGAAGTTGCCTTTTAACATGTCTGTTTTTCTGAATGCATTTCACTCATAATAGTAATAACTGATACCTCAAAGCAAATAAAGTATTTTATGATGTGGCTTAGTGGTTTGATTCATGCCTCTTCAGGAAGTCAGTAAACCACAACACAAGCCTGTAAAAGAATTAGCCTCTGTTTCTGATTAAACATGTAATGCTTAAAAAAAAAATTTACTGCTAATTCATATAAGCAGTAGGTTTTTCTGTGCCCTTTAAATAATGAAAGCTATGTGGGTAGTGGCAAAAGATAAAAGAAATTAAACACAGTGCTTCATTTTGAAATGCGGTCTGCAACTGTTTTCATTCAGATTCCTTTATATATAGATACACCCTGTGCACCCAGGAAATGAAAGGTACCAAGAAAGGTCAATTCATGAAAGTTTATTACAGAGGTGGCTAAAACATATTTAAACTAAAACATCAATCTTAGAATTATTTATTTAGTAGAAATTCAATAGGACAAGTCATAATAATGAAATGGTGTGGCTACATGTTAGTTTCATCTTTAAAATCACTTTTTAAAGCTAACAAAAGCATTTTTCTAATTAATTCAAATTAATTCAGTGATGAACCTCTGGTCCTTACGAACTACTCACTGGTAACCTTCCATCTTCAAATCTCCTGGTTTCTATTTATTTATTTATTTATTTATTTATCTATTTATTTATTTTTACATCTTTATTGGAGTATAATTGCTTTACAATGGTGTTAGTTTCTGCTTTATAACAAAGTGAATCAATTATACATATACATATGCTCCCATATCTCCTCCCTCTTGCGTCTTCGTCTCCCTCCCTCCCGCCCTCCCTATCCCACCCATCCAGGTGGTCACAAAGCACCGAGCTTATCTCCCTGTGCAATGCGGCTGCTTCCCACTAGCTATCTATTTTACATTTGGTAGTGTATATATGTCCATGCCATTCTCTCACTGTATCACAGCTTACCCCTCCCCCTCCCCATATCCTCAAGTCCATTCTCTGGTAGGTCTGTGTCTTTATTCCCGTCTTGCCCCTAGTTTCTTCACAACATTTCTTTTTTTCTTAGATTCCATATATATGTGCTAGCATACGGTATTTGTCTTTCTCTCTCTGACTTACTTCACTCTGTATGACAGACTCTAGGTCCATCCACCTCACTACAAATAACTCCATTTCGTTTCTTTTTATGGCTGAGTAATATTCCATTGTATATATGTGCCACATCTTCTTTATCCATTCATCCGATGAT
>RJWK010032254.1:0-23769 GCA_004363435.1 Platanista minor
GTACTGCAAAAAAAAAAAAAAAAAAAAAAGGGAGAGGACTCAAATCAATAAAATTAGAAATGAAAAAGGAGAAGTTACAACGGACACCAAATAATTACAAAGCATCCTAAGAGACAACTACAAGCAACTCTATGCCAATAAAATGGACAACCTGGAAGAAATGGACAAATTCTTAGGAAGGTATAACCTTCCAAGACTGAACCAGGAAGAAATAGAAAATATGAACAGACCAATCACAAGTAGAAATGGACAAATTCTTAGGAAGGTATAACCTTCCAAGACTGAACCAGGGAGAAATAGAAAATATGAACAGACCAATCACAAGTAATGAAATTGAAACTGATAAAAAATCTCCCAACAAAAGTCCAAGACTAGATGCCTTCACAGGTGAATTCTATCAAACATTTAGAGAAGAGCTAACACCCATCCTTCTTAAACTCTTCCAAAAAACTGCAAAGGAAGGAACACTCCCAAACTCATTCTACAAGGCCATCATCACCCTGATACCAAAACCAGACAAAGATACTACAAAAAAAGAAAATTACAGACCAATATCACTGATGAATATATATGCAAAAATCCTCAACAAAATACTAGAAAACACAATCCAACAACACATTAAAAAGGTCATACATCATGATCAAGTGGGATTTCTCCTAGGGATTCAAGGGTTCTTCAGTATATGTAAATCAATCAATGTGATACACCATATTAACAAAATGATGAATAAAAACCATATGATCATCTCAATAGATGCAGAAAAAGCTTTTGACAAAATTCAACACCCATTTATGATAAAAACTCTCCAGAAAGTGGGCATAGAGAGAACCTACCTCAACATAATAAAGGCCATATATGACAAAACCACAGCAAACATCATTTTCAATGGTGAAAAACTGAAAGCATTTCCTCTAAGATCAGGAACAAGACGACAAGGTCCACTCTTGCCACTATTATTCAACATAGTTTTGGAAGTCCTAGCCACGACAATCAGAGAAGAAAAAGAAATAAAAGGAATACAAACTGGAGAAGAAGAAGTAAAAGTGTCACTGTGCGCCAATGACATGATACAATACATAGAGAATCCTAAACATGCCAACAGAAAACTACTAGAGCTAATCAATGAATTTGGTTAAGCTTCAGGACACAAAATTAATGCACAGAAATCTCTTGCTTTTTTATACACAGACAATGAAAGATCAGAACGAGAAATTAAGGAAACAATCCCATTCACCAAGGCAACAAAAAGAATAAAATACCTAGGAATAAACCTACCTAAGGAGGTAAAAGACCTGTACTCAGAAAACTATAAGACACTGATGAAAGAAATCAAAGATGACAAAAACAGATGGAGAGATACATAACATGGTCTTGGATTGGAAGAATCAATATTGTGAAATTACTATACTACCCAAAGCAATCTACAGATTCAGTGCAATCCCTATCAAATTACCAATGGCATTTTTTACTGAACTAGAACAAAACATCTTAAAATTTGTATGGAGACACAAAAGACCCCAAATAGCCAAAGCAATCTTGAGGGAAAAAAACGGAGCTGGAGGAATCAGAATCCCTGACTTCAGACTATACTACAAAGCTACAGTAATCAAGACAGTATGGTACTGGCACAAAAACAGAAACATAGATCAATGGAACAGGATAGAAAGCCCAGAGATAAAACATGCCCATATGGTCACCTTATGTTTGATAAAGGAGGCAAGAATATACAATGGAGAAAAGATAGCCTCTTCAATAAGTGGTGCTGGGAAAACTGGACAGCTACATGTAAAAGAATGAAATTAGAACACTCACTAACACCATATACAAAAATAAATTCAAAATGGATTAGAGACCTAAATGTAAGACCAGATACTATAAAACTCTTAGAGGAAAACACAGGGAGAGCACTCTTTGACATAAATCACAACATGATCTTTTTAGATCCACCTCCTACAGTAATGGAAATAAAAACAAAAATAAACAAATGGGACCTAATGAAACTTAAAAGCTTTTGCAAAGGAAAGGAAACCATAAACAAGACAAAAAGACAACCCTCAGAATGGGAGAAAATACTTGCAAACAAATCAATGGACAAAGGATTAATCTCCAAAATACATAAATACATCTCATGCAGCTCAATATTTAAAAAAACAAACAACCCAATCAAAAAGTGGGCTAAAGTCCTAAATAGACATTTCTCCAAAGAAGACATACCGATGGCCAAGCGGCAAATGAAAAGCTACTCAACATCACTAATTAGTAGAGAAATGCAAATCAAAACTACAGTGAGGTATCACCTCACACCAGTTAGAATGGGCATCATCAGAAAATCTACAAAAAACAAATGCTGGAGAGGGTGTGGAGAAAAGGGAACCCTCTTGTACTGTTGGTGGGAATGTTAATTGATACAGCCACTATGGAGAACAGTACACAGGTTCCTTATAAAACTAAAAATAGAATTACCATATGACCCAGCAATCCCACTACTGGGCATATACCCAGAGAAAACCACAATTCAAAAAGACACATACACACCAATGTTCACTGCAGCACTATTTACAATAGCCAGATCATGGAAGCAACCTAAATGCCCATCAACAGATGAATGGATAAAGATGTGGTACATATATACAATGGACTATTAGCCATAAAAAGGAATGAAATTGGGTCATTTCTAGAGATGTGGATTGACCAAGAGTCTGTCATACAGAGTGAAGCTAAGTCAAAAAGAGAAAAACAAGTATTATGTATTAACACATATATGTGGCATCTAGAAAAATGGTACAGATGAACCAGTTTGCAAGGCAGAAATAGAGACACAGATGTAGAGAACAAACATATGGACACCAAGGGGGTAAAGCGGGGGGTGGTAGGATGAACTGGGAGATTGGGATTGACATATATACACTAATATGTACGAAATAGATAACTAATAAGAACTTGCTGTATTAAAAAATTAAGATAAAATTCAAAGAAAAAAGAAAAGTTTGACATGAATCTCTTTTTATGTTCCCAAATGACAACATTTTATTCATTGTTGCTTTTCTGAGGTTACAGAACTGAGAAGTCCAGAATTTATCCTCATGGTTTTGTATTTGCATTTCTCAGCATTATGTTAGTGTGTCTTGTGGCAGACAAGATGAGGTGAACAACGCCTACAATGAAAATCCTCTGGGAAACAATAGATAGTATTCGGAGTAAATCTATAAAGTGTATCATCGACCTACACACTAAAAGGGTGCTTTTGGCTGCTTTGCACTTTACTCCTGCATATAAGAAAAAAACATCTGTTTTCTCATTTATCCTCACAACCCCCTTTTGAATTAGAAAATAATACCTTACAGTAAGAGAAAGCTAAAGCATACTGGTTATAAAAAATTGAGCCTCATGTATTAGATTCTCTAGTTTTTTACTTTTGGTTGTTTTTTGTTTGGTTGGTTGGTTTTTTGTTTTGTTTTGTTTTTTGGGTTTTATTGGGGGGGGGCATTGTTTGGTTCCTTTCAGTTTGGTTTTGGCTGATTATTCCATCGTCTCAAAAAATGATGTTTCAGGGCTTCCAGTGGTCAAGAATCCGCCTGCCAATGCAGGGGACACGGGTTCAAGCCCTGGTCCGGCAAGATGCCACATGCCGCAGAGCAACTAAGCCCATGCCCCACAACTACTAAGCCTGCAGGCCACAACTACGGAGCCTGTGGTCCTACAGCACATGCTCTGCAACAAGAGAAGCCACTGCAATGAGAAGCCCGCGCACCGCAACAGAGTAGCCCCCACTCGCCGCAACTAGAGAAAGCCCACGCGTAGCAACGAAGACCCAACACAGCCAAAAATAAATTAAGTAAATAAATAATTTTTTTTTTAATGATGTTTCTATACTAAGATTTCTATGTTTAAAACTCTTCCAATATCGGGGCTTCCCTGGTGGCGCAGTGGTTGAGAGTCCGCCTGCTGATGCAGGGGACGCGGGTTCATGCCCCGGTCCGGGAGGATCCCACATGCCGCAGAGCAGCTGGGCCCGTGGGCCATGGCCGCTGGGCCTGCGTGTCTGGAGCCTGTGCTCCGCAACGGGAGAGGCCACAGCAGTGAGAGGCCCCCATACCGCAAAAAAAAAAAAAAAAAAAAAAAAACTTCCGATACCTAGATGAATAATTAAACATGCAACTAGTTATTTGGCTATAATTATTAAACAGTCGTTTTAAATTATTTATTCATCAATATTTGTTTCAATACCATATGCAGGCAACAAAGGAGATATAAAGAGTAATAAAATTGAACGTCTGCCCTAAAGAAGCTTAGACTATTAATATAAAAAAGGAGAATGCATACATTATAATAAAAAAATTATTATCATATAACTTGTGGAATATATGCCATAAGAGGGAAAAAGATCAGTACCAGCTGGGTGATGAGGAATGGCTTAATGGAGATGCAGTATTTGAACTGGGTCTCAAGAGATGAAAATTATTTGATATGAACAAAATGAAGAGTGAAAAATAGCAGCATTTCAGAAGCATGAAATATTTGCAGAGGCATAAAGCTGGGAAATTTTAAAGCCTGTTTGGGGGATGCCATATATTCTACTTGAACTATATCCAAAATATAAACAGGAAATATTCCCAGGAAAGTAAATTTGGGCTCACACTTAGAGGCTTACATTGGCTGACTGCATAGACAATCATAAGGAATTCAAAGAGTAGAGTTCTTTGTAAAAGGAATGCAATTAATTCCATTTTTTGACTCTAAGGGCACAAAGTCATATGGGCTGAACCTCACCAAAGTAGAAGATAAAATGATTTACCAGGACCAGAGGTGAATTTGATTAGAGAGGAGAACAGAAGAATTGCTACGAAAATGTCATAATGGCTCTGCAATAGCAAGGGCCCAGCTGAGATTACACAGCATAAATGGATATTGGACCCAACAGCACTATTTTGTCATTTTATCCAACAAAGTTGGAACAGAGAAATGGGTGATGTGAGTAACTTATCACTGATAATGGATATGTCAGAAAGCCAAGACTGCAAAGAATTTTAGGATGCCACAGAAAATACTGAAAAGACACAAGAGGGCCAGCCTGGTTACAAAGGCAAGTGAATACTCTGGATGAATGGTCTGACAGAAGAGTGACAAGCCCACGCACGACATGAGGATCACAAAAGGGAGGAAAAGAAAGAATAGGCATGAGAGAGGAGAAAACATGGTTGTAGCCAGACAGAGGAAGAATCACAGACAAGATACTGGTCACAGAGCATTATTTCATTACGACAGATTTCTAAGTACGTGTATGTCAATACTTAGGATTAAAATGCCAGTTTTTATTTGAAGTGAAAAAAGCAGAAGAAATACTCAGAGAAGATGAAAGGGTTTTTTCAAGGCACAATGGAAGAAACTAGTAGAGGATAAAGAGGGGAGGCAGTAGGGTAGAGCAGTTGTGAAAAGAGCTGAAATGGAAAAAATATATATTCCATAAGAGGCAGATAAGGGAGGAGGCCCTGATTGTCACAGAGATGAAGGAAGATGTAAGATCCAAGCAGAGAGCTGCAAAATTGTTTTGCTTGGGTTTGGAGACTCGACTAATTCTGGTGGACCAACTGAAATGTGGGTGTATTTGTTTGTTAGGGCTGCTGTAACAAAGCAGCACAAACTGGGTGGCTTAAACAACAGAAACTTACTGTCTCAAGGTTCTGGAGGTTAGAAGGTTGAGATGAAGGTATGTGCAGGGTTGGTCCTTTCTGAGGACTGTGAGGGAGAATCTGTTTCATGCCTCTCACCTAGCTTCTGGTGGTTTGTTGGCAATCTTTGGCATTCCTTGGCCTGTAGAAACATCACCCTGATCTCTGCCTTCATCTTCTTATGGAGTTCTCCCTGTGTGTGTGAGCCTGTGTACAAATTTCTCCATTTTGTAAAAACACCAAGTCATATTTGATCAGGGGCCTGCCCTTCTCAAGCTTGATCTTATCTTAATTACATTTGCAACCACATTATTTCCAAATAAGGTCCCATTGGGAGGTACTGGGGTTTTTTGTTTTTTTTTTTTTAATAGTTGTTCACATAATTCGTTAGATTTTTTTTTGGTTGCGCCAGGTCTTGGTTGCAGCAGGCATGCTCCTTAATTGCGGCTCGCAGGCTCCTTAGTTGAAGTTTGCTGGCTCCTTAGTTGTGGCATGAGAACTTAGTTTTGGCATGCATGTGGGGTCTAGTTCCCTGACCAAGGATCGAATCTGGGCACCCTGCGATGTGAGCGTGGAGCCTTAACCACCGTGCAACCAGGGAAGTCCCCTGGGGGATTTTTTTTTTTTTTTTTTTTTGCGGTACGCGGGCCTCTCACTGCTGCGGCCTCTCCCGTTGCGAAGCACAGGCTCCGGACGCGCAGGCTCAGCGGCCATGGCTTACGGGCCCAGCCGCTCCGCGGCGTGTGGGATCTTCCCGGACCAGGGCACGAACCCGTGTCCCCTGCATCGGCAGGCGGACCCCCAACCACTGCGCCACCAGGGAAGCCCCCATGGGGGATTTTTAAAGCTTCCAAATATGAATTTTGTAGCAATACAAGTCAACACATGATGGTAGACTTAGCAAAATATTTGTGGAATTGGAGCTGTGAGATCCAGTCTCCCTAGGGGCTATGTTTGGTCTGGATGTCTTCTCATAGTTTCCAGTAATGGAGAAGAAACAGGTAAAGGTGAATTTCTGCATGTTTGACCTCATGCAGACAAAGCCTTTGGATAATTGACTACAGTATTTGCTTTCTGTCTGGATGTTTAGACATTCATATATTCATAAACACAACCTGTGTGCATATAACTGTTTGCTAAAATGACTATGTACAAGTCATTCAAATGCAAAGTTTGCAAGTGGGAATAATGTAAAGGATGGCAAATTTGTAATATGATAATCCACAAGACAATCATTACCATATTATCCTGAATTCCCATGGTGCTCTCTCTGTAAAACTAAAAGAAGAGTTCAGCCTCAGGCCACAAGACAATCAATATGAGGTTGATGAACCACAATTAAAACATGTCAAGATCTAAAAGTTACTGAAGACAAATCGTCCTTCATTGAAGATGTTTGTCAGAGAGAATAAATGATAGTCCTGGGAGAGCAGAAATCAGTTCTGGAAAGGTCTTAGCCTACTAATCCTTCAGGAAAAGCTGACAACATTCAAAATGTCAAGATTGTCAGCAATCTAGAAAAATACTCACCTTGGGCTTCCCTGGTGGCGCAGTGGTTGAGAGTCCGCCTGCCGATGCAGGGGACACGGGTTCTTGCCCCGGTCCGGTAAGATCCCACATGCCACGGAGCAGCTGGGCCCGTGAGCCATGGCCGCTGAGCCTGCGCGTCCGGAGCCTGTGCTCCGCAACGGGAGAGGCCACAACAGGGAGAGGCCCGCGTACCGAAAAAAAAAAAAAAAAGAAAAATACCTTGTATAGCTTTGGTTTTCCAAGGAATCTCTCAAAAGTAAGATCTAAGAATCTAATGATAAGAAAACTTGCCCTTTAGTGTTCAAAAAAATAATAAAAAGGCTACAGTGAAAAATTTATACAAAACGTCATGATCTATGAAACTATTGTTTCAAGTACACATGGAGAATGATATGAAAGATTTACTTTGATTTTTTATTTCCATTTTTTAAATTATTCCTCATTTTGTGATCTGTGTGATAGTTTGAAAGGTGCTCATTATATATGCAATTTAGGTTTTAGGAAAAGAGTCAAAGCAAAATGAGTGTAAAATACTCTACCCCTTCACTTCTCACCTGGATTACACCCACTTATTCATTTTTAGATCTAAGCTGATTTCCCACTACCACCCTTGCCCCCACTTTAAGTACGTTTACTTAAACTTTTCCTTTAAAATAGTAGAGTTCCAACTTGCATATGTATTTGTGAAAATTGTTTAATTCCTGCCTCTCTACACTAAATTCTAAACTTCACCAGACCAGGGATAATGTCCTTCTTGCTCCCACTGTATCCCCAGTCTAAACAGGTATTCCACAAATGAATAAGATTTGTGAATGAATAAAGACTGTAAGGTAGAAAAACTAAACAGTAAATAATATTTAGTCTAAGCTGCTTAACTAGTTCTGATAACAGAGGGAGGATAATAGCATACCTACTTTATGATACTTTGTATAGATCTACTTTTTCCTACATCTTTCATCATTTTCAGGCCTTCAGTTGCCCCAGGGAATGGAGGAGTCCATACTAGGACTACTTAGGAGATGCCCTCACTAGGAACCAAGGATTCCACTCAAACAGCCAACTGCAGAGTTTTCACACAACCCCAAAATGTTGTGATCCCCCACTGGAGGAACAAAAAGGAATAGAAAATCTCTTTTTCCAGATCTTAGTACCTAAGTGTTTAAAAACAGATGGGATGCCCACTATTTATAGAAGGGACACAGAGACAATGTTCACCAACACCTAGAATAATGGAAAACAAGCTTTGTTCTACTACTTAGAGATATAAAATAGAAAAATAATCTCTTACCAGATTCATGTAATTTTTGTCTGGATAAGTTTTCGACTAATGAAATGCCTTTCTCTGTAACTGAAATGAATCATTCATTTCCTACGGAAACATCCTACTTAACATCCTATGCATACATAGTGAATTTCAAAACTTCATTTCCCCTAAAGAGAGTGATTTAATATTTATACACCCGCCCACACACAGTTTTTTTCTGTTCTATATAGTACAGTTTGGAAACTTAGGAAAACATTTTTATATATCATGATTCTGCTCTAATCACTCTCTAGGTACCAGGAAAACTACTTTTCCAGCTGTGAGGAGAAAAACAAATGTTTAAGGAAAACATCCGGCCTAAAGTGAGCAGTTCATGTTCTATGGAGGCATATAGGACCTTGGTAATGCAAGTACACTATTCTATGGTTATGGAGGGGTGGGATGGAGCAGAAATACTGATCTAGTATGTAAAATGGAACAGTATTAACCAAAGGCCTATAGTAATATTTGCATTCAGATAATGAACAAGTTAGTTGTAATTATAAATGAGTCATATTTGATATAGCACTTGTAATAGTCTCTATGAAATTTTAAAGTATTGTTTATAATGTATATTCCATTTAATTGTCAAAAAGTTTTAGGACAGGTTAAAATAAAAGCACATAAGTATACAGGTCATTAAATATGAAAATAAGAGCTATCATAAATCTTGAAAATGAAAGATATTTGCAGAATAATGGTTGAAAAATAAGATAATTACTACAAATTGAACACAATTTGAGCATACTTGCAGACGATGCAAAAATGGAAACTTAATTGGATGTTCAGTTATTTCACCCCTTATGTAAAGCAGATGTTGAATCATAATTCATTGAAGACATTTCTAATAGTAGCTAAGCTAATAAAGTCCAAATACCTACTTCTGAGTGATCTAAGGGACAAAACTGAAAGACCATAGAAAACTGTCATTCAAAAATTGCTTTAAACCAAGGAAAACTCAGTTCCAGATACACCTTACTCAGAAGTAAGACATGGAAAATAGATCAAAGTACAACTACTCTGGCTGAAGAAGGAACAGAGGAGGCCTGGGACCCTATCTTTCAGGAATCCCTCTTTACTTTACTCCCCTACCCCATCTCTGGTCAGCTCCAATGATCAGGTAGACCTCCTCTGAGCACTTTTCAAAAACCACTGCCCTAGAAAAACTGGTTGGCTAACTAGTCCTTCCATCAACTATCCTTTGACAGGTTCTGAGTAGTCATCAGTTCAAGCTTAGGCTCCATGGTGAGAGTCTAGAGTACATATGAACTGTGTTGTTGCAAAAAAAAAGAAAAATTTCACATGCAAGATATACACAATAGTCCCATCAGAAATGGTTATAAACAGGCTGCAAAAGATAAGTGTTTCTAGAGAGCCCCTCCCGACCCCTTCCTGGAACATTTAAAATAAATCAGAATCAAAGCAGTTTCCATGGTAGTTCTCATGAGTTTGTGAAGGAGTTTTAAAAAATCTACTTAAAAAAGTAAAATATGCATTTTTCCCTAAATTTATAAGACATTTCTTATTATTGCTGAAAATTTAGAAAACTCAGAGAACACAAAGAAAAAAGTGTTCTATAATCTTACTTTCCCAGAGGAAACCAATGATAACATTTTATTATATTTCCTTTCTTTTTTGTATGCATTGACACATACTTTGAAAAAAGATTATGCTGAATATGCTTCTTAGAAATCTGTTATTTTTACACACTACTAAGTATTTTTGTACTCTATTCAATGTTTTCCCACAGGATCATTTTTCATGGCCTTGTGTTACTTGTACAGTTGAAACAATTTTGCAAATATCCAACAGTTAGCCATGTAGATTGCCTATACAGTTTCTATATTATCAATTGTGTTGCAATGACATCCTTAGAAATACATCTTTTCCTACATTCTTATTTTTTTAGAAATAGAATTGTTGAGTCAAACAACAAACCATTTTTAAGTCCTTTGATACCCATAACCAGTTTACCCCCAGACAAAAGAAAACAACAGTTGCCCTCTGGAACTAGAATAGCTCTTCAGAATTGTCCTGAGTTGGGATGAGATACTTAGGAATTTATGCATCCACATTGATCAACCACTGGATGTGGACCATGTAAGGAAGGAATGTTACTTTGGATGAGGCCTTCTTCTGCTAAGGCAATCCTAGAATCCCTGCAGATAAGACAGCCCCAGCAACTGAAACAATAATGCTTCATTGAAGGAGGATCTGAGCCTTGCATAATGTCCCCCCACACTGACATCACCAGTACTGTATGAGAGTGCCTGGTTCACCTCACTTTGATGCCACATGCTATCATTAGTTATTTCATCTTTGTTGTTTGAAAGGTGAATAATGGTGTCTTGTTTGTTGGCAATTTTTAAATTTTTTATGAATTGCCTATTTATGGTATTTGCCCATTTTTCAGGCTCCGGACGCGCAGGCCCATCGGCCATGGCTCACGGGCCCAGCCGCTCCGCAGCATGTTGAATCTTCCCGGACCGGGGCACGAACCTGTGTCCCCTGCATCGGCAGGCAGACTCTCAACCACTGTGCCACCAGGGAAGCCCGATTTGTTCTTTTTTAAAAAGCTCTTTGTATACTAAGAATACTAAACCTCCCATAAACAATGCAAATATTCTTTCTTAGTCTGTAATATTTATATTCGATTTTTAATGGTATTTGACAACAGAAGCTTTTAGTTTATATGGTCAAATATTTTTATCTTTTTTATGATTTCTGACTTGAGAGTTATGCTTAGAAAGATCTTCTCCACCCCAAGATTATATCAGTATTGATCTGTATTTTACTAACAATTATGTATATACATATATATACTATATATGTATATAAATATATAAGGTTTAATTTATCTGGAAATTCTTGGTGTATACATACATAAGGTAAGGAAATTATCTTTTCCCAAATAGTCAACTGTCCCAACATCATTTATTCAATTATCTATCTTTTCTTTGATGTTTTGAAATGCCGTTTTTATCATGTTCTAATTTCTGAATATACTAATATCCAATGGATTTTTAATCACTGGAAAATGATTCTTGAAAAAATGCTCTCCAATGTGTGACAATGCATAGGATGGTGCTGTATATAAACATTTTAGTCAAAGTTTCCTACCATTTCTCAAAAAAGAATAGTTTGATATAAGGAAATTAAACTAAATATTAATAGGAACATAATTTTCAATTTTGAATGATGACTTTTAATTATGTCCAGCAACTGCTTTACCTATAAAATGCTAATATTATTTAGAATCCTTGTACACCACTTAGGCACATTTTGTTTTAAAGGCTGAGATAATTCTCTGTTACTCCAACCCATGAGATTAAATCCTATTAAAAGTAATTCACATTAGCATCATTAAGAAGGTAATCCTATTTGGCCTACATACAGTTCATTTCTTTCTTTCTTCTTTTCTTTTTTTTTATAACAATGCAACTTAGCTGTGCATTTCTTTTCACTAAAAATGAAACAGAAAGATAAAGGTGCTAATCTAGAAAATACTGTCTCTATCACTCTCACTGCTTTTACATCAAGCATTCAAAAGTGTGGTTTTCATTGCAGCCTATCTGTATACAATAAATTAGATAATAAAATGGAAGCAAGACATCATTTAAAAAAACAATTTAGCTACTGAAATTCTATCCTGTGAAGATAGCCACACTCTGCCTTTTACCTAAATGATGAAGCTCAGTCTTCTTATATATTGAATGCTTCAGTTGTGGGGGAAGAACTCTGACCTCATGCCTTGGGTCACCTGGAGGAGTCTGAGAGGTGTCACCAATGTCTCACATGTCTCATGGCACCTCAGTGAAACGAAAAATTATTCTGGCCCACTCTACTAAAATATTAACTCTGCAGTTGGTTCAATATTAGCGCTCTTTACTCAAATAAAACGTTAATTCCCAGTGCAATAAATTCTTAAAATGAAATTTAAAATATGCTTCAGATCTGCTTGCTTAGTACTTTTACTCCTGTGAAAATGTGTGGGGTAATCAAGTCCATATTTCCATGTACATTACACCAGCTCCTGTCTACATTATTGCATGCTAAGAATACATAACTAAAATCATATGGAAATCTCCACAAATGATACGGTGGTTATCCGGTGGGAGGGGTGCAGGAATGAAGAGGAGAAAATTTGACCAATTACTTTCAAATAAACTGAAATGTCTTTATTTGCATCACAGACAGAAGTGTGGTGCTGGTAAAGGCACAAGATGAGACGTCAGCTCTGAACTCAGGCATCTTCTTTCCCATTCCCCGCCCTCCCAAGCAGCCCAAAATTCACCCCCACAATACACACTTGCTTCCTCTACTTTTGTATCAAAAGGAAGAAGCTTTCTCCTGCAAAAACCTGTCCTTCCTGTGTGCTCTCCACAGTGCCTTGGCAAGGGACTTATTCCAATATTTATTCTCTCTTCCTCCTCACCCTTCTCTTTTCATGAGCTTCCTGCTTTTGGCCTATAATACTCATGCCCTCACTACTTCTAGTTGATCATGTATTATTTCTCTCCTTCAAGCTTCTGTATTCTGACTCATTTTCTCACCTACTTTTTCTTCAATTCACTAAAATCTGTCTTCTGTCTTTAGCACACCACTGAAACTGTTCTTGCTAAAGATCTAATTACCAAGTCCAATATATTATTTTCAGCTCTTGTATTATCTGTTCTCTTTGTTACATTTAACACTGGTAACTACGTGTTTCCTAACATTTTCTCCAACCTCTCTATAATGACTCTCATCCCTAATTCTTTGGCTTTGCTCACTGCTCAGCTGCTTGGATGATTCCTCTTCTTCTACCTGCCCTTCATACTGTAATGTCACTGAGGTTCTTGTACCAGGCACTATTTTCTCCTACACACATTCCTGCCATCTATTCCATGATGTCAAGCAGCTGTACACTTATGAATCCCAAATCTCAATATTGAATCCAAAGCTATCTCCTAAGCCTTAGACTGCCAAATAGCTCCACAAGAGAGTTGATTACCTGCCCATTGTAACAAACTATGCAGTTTTAACTCCATAAGGTATAGAATTCAAAGTATAGGCACCTAATTCATGTCATTAAATTCATAATGCTAATGTGTGTCTCGCTATAACCGGAAAAAATGCTTCTCCTACTCTGGAGATTTTTTTTTTTTTTTTACTCTGCCTAACACCACACAATTACTTTGACTTAAAGGGAAACAGAACATAAATAAATGGTGATGTGAGATAATACAAAAAATTTAATAACTGAAGATAATTTTCTTCCAGATGCATTAGGTAGGAGCTCTCATTTGCATATTTTTCCAATTGCTATTTTCAGCTTTCTTAAATTGGTAGGGTCACCTACCCTACCCTTGATGATAATATACTATGTCTTTAATGTGTATGAGTATAAATGTTTGAATTAGTTAAATGTCACCAAAAGACCAGATTCTGTCTTGTAGATAACAGGGCTTGAGATGACTTCATTATCTAAAAATAACCAAACACAGTAGAGTTTACTGCAACAAAAATTGATATACAATTCTCCATAAATGTATTGTGCTGGAGCCTTAGATGTTGATCATGCCTTCTTGGTATAAATGAAGGCTGAAAGTATCTTTGGAAAACATAAATAAAATCATGTCAGTCTCCTGCTCAAAATGCTCACTGAGAATAGAATCCAAAGCCCTTGTAACAGCCTACAAGGCTCTACACAATCTGCACCACACCCTCCAGCGTCTCATCTCCTACCATTCCTTCCCTAAAACTGTGTTCCAGCCTAACTGACTTCTTTGCTGTTCCTGCAACAGACCATGGACATGCTCTCCTAAGGGCCTTGGCTCTGCCTAGAATGTTCTTTCCCCAGATATAGGTAAATCTTCTCTACTTCCTACATCTTTCTGCAAACCAAGGTTCAAATCCCAGCACCACCCACCACCATTTCTATGACTCTACCATGATTACCTATCCTTTCTTCTACCCCAGTCTCTTTTTCTGTAGATATGAAATAATACCACATACCTGTGCCTTTGTTCTTATGGTTCTCTTTGCTCAATAACCATTACACCCAGATTGCTGCTTAGCTCTACCTCATTTCCTTCAGGACTCTGCTTACATTTTCTCTTTATCAGAAACCTTCTTTGGTCATCCCATATAAAACAGCATACACATCACACCCTTTGTCTTCCATCTCACTTAACTCTGCTTTATTTCTCTTCAGAGCACTTTTTAACCACCTCCCATATTGTCTACTTACTCATTTGCTTATGGTCTGTCGTCCCTCACTAAAACAAAAAGTTCCTTTTTGATACTTTCATCTGTTTCGTTCATTGTTGTAACCCAGCATCTAGAATTGTGCCTGGCAAATACTCAGAGGTTAACAAATACGTATTTGTTGAACAAGTTAAAGAATGAAAGAACATGCATTTCACTCAAGGTGAATTCATTCTGAAAATTAATCAGAGGGATTATTTCTGAAATACTACATGGCTTTCAATATGACCCAAGTTTCTCCTATATTACTCTCTATATATATATATATGGAGAATGGTAGCCTTTACTTCAGCATGATTCACACTGTGTACACTCACAAGATAAACTAGGGATGTAGCAAAATAAACACCAATCTAGATAATGCTGGCCCTCAGAGTAATTACAGAGTAGTTCAGAAATAATACATTTTAATCATCTACAATAATGAAATTATCTAACAACCTTCTGAAACCTCTACTCCATCTGTGTGTGTGAATGGTTTGGTGCATTAAATCCAAACTGAAGGATATCTGACATGATTATAAAAGCCAATGCAGGGATCTGCATTTACTGGCTCAAGAACTAAAACGATCATAGTTCCCATGCTAAGACCAGTTTTCTTTCTTTTCAGAGGTCTTTTCATTGTCTTCCATGAAGAAGCCCTAAGAGATTACATATCTTTAAGTAACAGACTAATTTTAATGAACTCTTTTCCATATTTAAAATGGCCCTACTACATATGTCTGCATCAAAGAGCCAAAGGAATTTAATCATCTCCAAGATTACATGCAAATGCAAATTTTTTTTTTTTTTTTTTTTTTGGCGGTACGCGGGCCTCTCACCGTTGTGGCCTCTCCCGTTGCGGAGCACAGGCTCCGGACGCACAGTCTCAGCGGCCGTGGCTCACGGGCCCAGCCGCTCCGCGGCATGTGGGATCCTCCCAGACCAGGGCACGAACCCGTGTCCCCTGCATCGGCAGGCGGACTCTCAACCACTGCGCCAGCAGGGAAGCCCCAAATGCAAATTTTTATGTTGGGGATTCTGTTTTATATTGGAAATATATCCTTCCTTGAGACCATTTCTTTCTCTGGAAATCATTCCTTGGTGAAAACAATATGAATTCCCTAGCTGCTTTCTCAAGCAGCAAGTATATAAAGTTCAAATTAAATAGTGTAAAAAAGACCAACTTTATTATATTATTAAAATGGATAACCTCAAACATAGATTTTCTAGTAAAATGCTAAATCTATGAACTAACATATACTACATTTTTGTCACGTTATTTTTTTCTATTCAGTGTAACTATATGGGTATATCTCATTTTATTGCACTTCACAGAGAGTGCATTTTTTGTTACAAATTGAAGCTTTGTGGTAACCCTGCCGGGAGCAATCTACTGGTGCCATTTTTCCAACAGCATGTGCTGATTTCATGTCTTGGTGTCACATTTTGGTAACTCTCAGGATATTTCAAACTTTTTCATATTAATATATTTGTTTTGGTGATCTGTGATCAGTGATTTTTGATGTTACTATTGTAACTGTTTCCGGGCACCACAAATCACACCCATATAAGACAGTGAACTTAACTGATAAAACGTTGTGTGTGTTCTGACTGCTCCATTGACAGGCTAATCCCATCTCTTTCCTTCTCCTCAGGCCTCCCTATTCCCTGAGACACTATAATATTGAAATTAGGCCAGTTAATAACCCAACAATGGCCTCTAAGTGCTCAAGTGAAAGGAAGAGTCAACCAATGTGACAAACTTCATTGTTGTCTTATTTAAGAAATCACCACAACCGCCCTGATCAGTTAGGAACTAGCAATAAAAAGGCAAGACCCTCCACCAGCAAAAAGATTACCACTCACTGAAGGCTCAGATTATGGTTAGCAATTTTTAGCAAGAAAGTATTTTTAAATTAAGGAATGTACCTTTTTTGACATAATGCTTTGCACATGTAATAGACTACAGTATAGTGTAAACATAACTTTTATATGCACTAGGAAACCAAAAACTTCATGTGAATCCCTTTATTGTGATATTCCCTTTATTGCAGTGGTCTAGAACCTTACTATCTCCAAGGTATGCCTTCATTCAAAATCTTTTTAATATATTGCAAGATTCTAAAGGAGTAGCTTAGGATTGGGTATTTTACAATAGGCTTAGTCTGTAAAGAAAATATAGGAAAGAAAAATGATTTTCATATTCACATAAAATAGAGCAATATAGTATAATTGCAACTCTATACTATATTAATATACACAATGTTTCCAAACTGCTATGTCTGTATGTAAAGTTGGCTTTTACAATATGAAGCCACTGTCAAACAAATCACTTTTATGCTGAAGATGGTGTAGAGAAAATAAATCAAGCCCATATCACATGAAACTCTATTCCATTCTTTCCCTCCAGGAATATCAGAATTCATTTAACTATCCATTTGTCCTAATAAAATCTTCTGCTGTACTCATAATGCAGGTGAGCTGAGCAGCATCCCCAATTTGATCTGCTCTCACAAACCAGAAGAAACTACCAGAAACAGAAAGCAGATCTGGTTACACGCAGGCTCCTCAGCCAACTATATGGTTTGATTCTGTTTCCTCATGTGGAACATGTAGGAAATAAACCAGAGGTAGGAAATAAACCAGAGGGCTTCTAAGGGTAAAGAAAAGAGAGAGAGTTTGTTTCTTCAATGACTGCAGCAATAACGTTTCTCTAAAAGTACAGAAGAGAATTTTAGAGCTATTGAGATCTAGAGATAGTTAAAGTGGGAGATTTGATGCTGTTGTCCACTCCCTGCTTCCAGAACTTTTATCAAAGTTTTTGTTATAAAATCTGATGATGTCATACCTCTGGTTAAAAGTTTTTGCTTCTCCACTTGCTTAATGGCTGATCTGGACATCCTTATAGTTAGCACTAGAGACAAAGATCCATGCAATTTGTTCCACTGAACCACTGGTGCCCCATTCCCTGCCATGCCTTTCATTCTTTTCATACATCCCAGGAGACGATATCCTAAAAAGTTCTACACATCTGTGCATATGGTTCCTCCACCTTCAGTGTCCTTATTCCCTTTTTCCCTTGGCAAACTCCCACCTAGAGGGATGGTCCCCATTGAGTACTTACAACTATTTATTGATATTTCTATCACAACCTTTATTACACTGTACTGTAATTTCCCTTTTAAAGTCTGTCTTACTAAACCATTTCTTTTTGTGGGAAAGAGATCATGTCTTACTTATCTTTGTGTTGCAAGCGCCTAGTACCACGCCTGGCATGTAATGAGTGTTCTACAAGTATTTGCTTTATATGGAACTGTACAGATTTAGGCAATGAATAACAACTGCTATGAGCTAGCTCAGTTGCTGCCTGATGTTAATACAGTGACCTAAAAGCTACAAAAGCATCCCCAGTATACATAATATTCCTCCTCATAACAAGTATAAGGGTGAAAGGTTTCCTGAGTCAGAAAAAAATTAGCACATCCTTCACTATGCATTTTTTTAAAAGAGCAAAGAGTAGTTTTCAACAGAAATTTATTCATAAACACTTTTGTTTGTTCCAAATGCATGAAACAACTTTACAGAGCATGCTGAATTATGAGAAATATGGAAAGTTTGAGAAGTCAGTTTTCCCCACAAAAAATCTGTCTCAGGACATCCTTTGTCACTTGCAAGCTCCTTTGAGCCGCACCATTTGCTTGCATATGAGATTAAAATATAACTGAAAAGGCTCTCTCTGCAAAGTTAATAAACTCAAGTAAAGACTGGCTGGTGATTAGGGAAAAAATGACTATAAATCTGGTGTGTTGAAATTTATTGACACATACTGTTAATTACTGCAGTAGTAGGAGCAGCACCAAACTATTTTGGGAAGAGCATTCTATAAGCAAAAAGTTCTTGTTCTGAAACGGTTCTTCAAAATCAAAATAGATGATTTTTAGAGAGCCCAGAAATAAATCAATGCATCTACAGTCAACTAATCTTCATCAAGGGTGCCAAAATGAGGAAAGAACTGTCTCTCCAATCAATGGTGTTGGGCAAACTTGATATCCCCATGCAGAAGAATGATTTTGGACACTTATCTCACACCGTATCAAAAAATAAATGCAAAATTGAATAAAGACCTAAACATAAGACCTAAAACTGTAAAACTACTAGAAGAAAACATAGGCAAAAAGCTTCTTGATGTTAGTTTCAGCAATGATTTTTAGAATAGGACACCAAAAGCACACACAACAAAAGCAAAAGTAGACAAATGATACTGCATCAAACCAAAAAGCTTCTGCAGCTCTCAGCCTTAGCACCATCTTCTTAGAAACCTTTGCATCATGAGAGCCAAGCGGAGGGAGAAGCAAATGCACAGGCTGAAGTGCAAAAGAAGAAAGATGAGGCAGAGCTCCAAAGTAAACTGCTGGCCTATGCACCTATGGAAGAGACGGGAGCAACAATATGGAAAGGTGGAGGCCAGGGACACAGGTAGATTTGTTGGACTGGATGCTACTATCTAGAATTGTCCCATTGAATCTAGCACATCCATTGCCATCTGATCCTTGTGACCACCTCTGAAAGACCTACCTTGCTCATACCAAAACAGTCCCTTTTGGTCCTTTGCTCTTGGTGACATTCTGGGCTATTCTGTTCTCAGTTGTGGCTGAATATAACATGTGTACAATAAATCATCTCTTCTGCTGCCTTAGCTGAAGAATAAATAAATAAGCTTCTCCACAGCAAAGGAAAAAAATCAACTGATTGAAAATTCAACCTACAGAAGAAAATATTTGTAAACCATATATCTGATAATGGATTAATATCTCAAATATGTAAGGAACTCATCCAACCCAAAAGCAAAAATCAAATAACCCAATTTAAAACGGCAAAAGGCCTGAACAGATATCTCTCAAAAAAGACATACAAATGGCCAACAGATATATGAAAAGGTGCTCAACTTCACTAATCATCAGGGAAATGCAAACCAAAACCAAAATGAAATATTACCTCATACCTGTTAGAATGGCTATTATCAGAAAGATGAAAGATACGTATTGGCAAAGATGTAAAGTAACCCTTGTATGCTGTTACTGAGAATGTAAGCTGGTACAGCCATTATGGAAAACAGTGTGAAGGTTCCTCAAAAAATAAAAATAGTACTAACTTATGATCTAGAAATCCTACTTCTGGCTATATATCCCCCCCGCCACCAAAAAAGAAAGAAAGAAAGAAAGAAATCAGTATCTCAAAGAGGTATCTGCACTCCCATGTTAATTTCAGCATTATTCACAATAGCCAAGATATGGAAACAACCTAACTGTCTGTGAATAGATAAATGGAAAAAGAAAATGTGGTATGTACATACAATGGAATATCATTCGGCCTTTAAAAACAAGGAAATCCCACTATTTGCAGCGACACAGATGAGCCTATAGGACATTATGCTAAGTGAAATCAGCCAGATGCAGAAAGAAGAATATTGCATAATCTCAATTATACGTGGAATCTAAAATAGTCAATCTCATGGAAGAAGAAAATAGAATGGTGGTTACCAGGGGCTGGGGGAAGAGGAAAATGGAGAGACGTTGGTTAAGGAGTACAAAATTTCAGTTATGTAGGATGAATAAATTCTGGAGATCTAATGCACAACAATTTGACTACAGTTAACAATACTTTATTGTATACTCGAAATTTGCTAAGATTATACATTTCAAGTGTTCTCATCTCACACACACAGTAAAGAAAATGGTAATTATCTGAGGTGACAGATACGTTAATGATCTTGATTGTGGTGGTAATTTCACAGCATATATATTATGTATATCAAATCATAATTGTATGCCTTAAATATATACAATTTTTAATTCTCAAATATATCGCAATAAAAAAATCAAAATGAATTATATAACATTTTTTTGCTCACTTCCTAAACAAAAACAGGAGAATTATGTATATTATTAAAGTCAGCCTTTTACAGTCATTTCAATATCTGAATCAATTCAATCTACTAAAAATAAAAGAAAATGTTTTCCTATAAAAACTCCTATATGTACTGCACGTGTTACAATGAACATAATATAATGACTATCTAATAACTTACATTTATGGAACACGAACCATGTGCCAGGCCAAAATTGCTTGTCATGTAATAACTCAATCAACATAACAAAAAGCAATAGTACTGGACACCCTATGCCAAACAACTAGCAAGACAGGAACACAACCCCACCCATTAGCAGAGAGGCCACCTAAAATTATAATAAGTCCACAGACACCCCAAAACATGCCACCTGATGTGGACCTGCCCACCAGAAAGACAAGATCCAGCCTCATCCATCAGAACACAGGCACTAGTCCCCTCCACCAGGAAGCCTACACAACCCACTGAACCAACTTTAGCCACTGGGGACAGACACCAAAAACAACGAGAACTACGAACCTGAAGCCTACAAAAAGAAGACCCCAAACACAGTAAGACAAGCAAAATAAGAAGACAGAAAAACACCCAGCAGATGAAGGAGCAAGATAAAAACCCACCAGACCTAACAAATGAAGAGGAAATAGGCAGTCTATCTGAAAAAGAATTCAGAATAATGATAGTAAAGATGATCCAAAACCTTGGAAATAGAACTAACAAGGACCTAGAAGAACTAAAGATGAAACAAGCAACAATGAACAACACAATAAATGAAATTAAAAATACGCTAGATGGGATCAATAGCAGAATAACTGAGGCAGAAGAACGGATAAGTGACCTGGAAGATAAAATGGTGGAAATAACTATTGCAGAGCAGAATAAAGAAATAAGAATGAAAAGGACGGAGGACAGTCTCAGACACCTCTAGGACAACATGAAATGCACGAACGTTTGAATTATAGGGGTTCCAGAAGAAGAAGAGAAAAAGAAAGGGACTGAGAAAATATTTGAAGAGATTATAGTTGAAAACTCCCCCACTATGGGAAAGGAAATAGTTAATCAAGTCCAGGAAGCACAGAGAGTCCCAAACAGAATAAATCCAAGAAGAAACATGCCAAGACACATACTAATCAAACTATCAAAAATTAAATACAAAGAAAACATATTAAAAGCAGCAAGGGAAAAACAACAAATAACACACATGGGAATCCCCATAATGTTAACAGCTGATCTTTCAGCAGAAACTCTTCAAGCCAAAAGGGACTGGCAGGACATATTTAAAGTGATGAATGAGAAAAACCTGCAACCAAGATTATTCTACCCAGCAAGGATCTCATTCAGATTTGATGGAGAAATTAAAACCTTTACAGACAAGCAAAAGCTGAGAGAGTTCAGCACCACCAAACCAGCTTTACAACAAATGCTAAAGGAACTTCGCTAGGCAAGAAACACAAGAGAAGGAAAAGACCTAGAATAACAAACAAAAAACAATAAGAAAATGGGAATAGGAACATACATATCGATAATTACCTTAAATGTAAACGGATTAAATGCTCCCACCGAAAGACACAGACTGGCTGAATGGATACAAAAACAAGATCCATATATATGCTGTCTAGAAGAGATCCACTTCAGACCTAGAGACACATACAGACTGAAAGTAAGGGGATGGAAAAACATATTCCATGCAAACGGAAACCAAAAGAAAGCTGGAATAGCAATTCTCATACCAGACAAATTAGAATTTAAAATAAAGACTATTACAAGAGACAAAGAAGGACACTACACAATGATCAAGAGATTGATCCAAGAAGATATAACAATTGTAAATATTTATGCACCCAACACAGGAGCACCTCAACACATAAGGCAAATACTAACAGCCATAAAAAGGGAAATCAACAGTAATATATACAAAGTAGGGGACTGTAACACGCAACTTTCACCAATGGACACATCATCCAACATGAAAATAAGGAAACACAAGCTTTAAATGACACATTAAACAACATGGACTTAATTGATATTTATAGGACATTCCATCCAAAAACAACAGAATACACATTTTTCTCAAGTGCTCATGGAACATTCTCCAGGATAGATCATATCTTGGGTCACAAATCAAGCCTTGGTAAACTTTAAAAAAATGAAGTTGTATCAAGTATCTTTTCTGACCACAACGCTATGAGGCTAGATATCAATTACAGGAAAAGATCTGTAAAAAATACAAACACATGGAGGCTAAACAATACACTACTTATTAACGAAGTTATCACTGAAGAAATCAAAGAGGAAACCAAAACATACGCAAATCAATCAACGTGATACACCATATTAACAAATTGAAGGAGAAAAACCATATGAGCATCTCAACAGATGCAGAGAAAGCTTTCGACAAAATTCAACCCGCGTTATGATAAAAACCCTTCAGAAATTAGGCATAAAGGGAACTTTCCTCAACATAAGAAAGGCCATATATGAAAAACCCACAGCCAACATCATCCCCAACGGTGAAAAAGTGAAACGATTTCCACTAAGATCAGGAACAAGAGAAGGTTGCCCACTCTCACCACTCTCATTCAACATAGTTTTGGAAGTTTTAGCCACAGCAATCAGAGAAGAAAAGGAAATAAAAGGAATCCAAATCAGAAAAAAAGAAGTAAAGCTGTCACTGTTTGCAGATAACATGACACTATACATAGAGAATCCTAAAGATGCTACCAGAAAACTACTAGAGCTAATCAATGAATTTGGTAAAGTAGCAGGATACAAAATTAAAGCACAGATATCTCTGGCATTCCTATACACTAATGATGAAAAATCTGAAAGTGAAATCAAGAAAACACTCCCATTTACCATTGCAACAAAAAGAATAAAATATCTAGGAATAAACCTACCTAAGGAGACAAAAGACCTGTATGCAGAAAATTACAAGACACTGATGAAAGAAATTAAAGATGATACTAATAGATGGAGAGATATACCATGTTCTTGGATTGGAAGAATCAACATTGTGAAAATGACTCTACTACCCAAAGCAATCTACAGATTCAATGCAATCCCTATCAAACTACCACTGGCATTTTTCACAGAACTAAAACAAAAAATTTCACAATTTGTATGGAAACACA
>RJWK010032255.1:0-23769 GCA_004363435.1 Platanista minor
CCGGGGGTTGTGGGGGGTGTGGGGGGTGTGGGGGTGTGGGGGGGGACAGCTCAGAAACCAGCTGGAAGGCAGGGGAAACCAACTTAGAGAAAGGCATGATCCTCAGATAATCGGCGAAGTGGATAAATCACAGGAGGAATCCAGGGTTGACTTGAGTAAATTACCACTTCCCAAGCACTCCCAGTGGCCTGAAAAGTTCATGCATCCTCTCCAAGTACCTACCTCTGCTGGAGAGGAGTAGTGCAGGCCCTGGGAGGATTGGCTTCAATATAAAATAGATAATAAGTATTTCCACCCTTCTTGTCACTATCATGGAAATGTAAGCTGCCAAGGCTGAGGGGAGGTGGGTGTTAAGCGTTCATCTGACTAGCTTTAAATCAGCATGATGCAGCCTGGGCCCAGGTAGTAGGAGGCAAGTTGGAGGAAAGAGCTGGGGCCCTAAACAACACTTGCAAGTGGAGGTTGGGAGGCTCCCCAAGAGGCACAGGGGACATGGCCGGAGCTGGAGGTCAGTAAGAGGGGGAGAGGTGGAGTAAAATGTTAAGGTAGGCAAAGTCCTCCCGCTGACTTTTCCATCCCCTCTTACAGCATGCATCCGTTCCCCTAATTTCCCCACCGCCTCCTCACTTCCCATGCAGATTGCACAGACCTCTGGTTGGTGCTCCTGAAACACCAAAATAATCAGCCTCCCAACTTGGGCCAGCCACTCCCCATGTATTCAAAACTGCTATTTCCCTGAATGCTGAGCCCCTTCTAATCGAAGCCCCGAGAGAACGGCCAGGTCAGAGACATGAAAGAGCTAGCTGCCTGTGAGTGAGGCCTGTGAGGAGGGAGAGGAGATGGAAGCAGGAGAGTCCTGGCATCCAGCTGCTGCCGGGAGTGGCAGGGCGGGGAGTGGTGGACGGGATAGTTTGGGCAGCTGCCTGGCTACTGGATCCCACCCGACTTTCCACAGACCACCCAGGGCTTCAGGGAGCCAGGGAGGAGTTGTTTCTAGTACATGCCAGGCTTGCAGAATGGGAAGGGGGAAGGGGCAGTGCAGAGTGTGCCGGAACGGAAAAAAACAACAGAAAGCCCTCTCCCTAGGGGAGCTGCCAATTGCTGTGTCGCTTGACTCTGCTTTCCAACAGGGGCACTGTCTGCCGGGCATATGATGTTGCAAGGATCAAAAATAGCCTCTGGTAACTGCAAGAGGATCTGTTTATAGAGCTCCAGCCTTCACACCACCTGTGAGTTACAGCCAACCAAGCCCTCTTTTCTAAAGAACAAATTCGTTCTTTCTCTGAAGGGCCCACTGGCCACAATAGGCAGATGCTTTTCTGCACTCCCCATCCCTCCCTCACCCGCAGGGTCACCAGCGCCTGCCTGCCCTGGGTGTGCCCTCAGGCTCTGCTGAGCACTTCTTGGCCTTCTCTCAGCAAAGTTTACTTATTCTGTGTCCCATTCTCTCCCGTGCTCTGTCTCTTTTGCTGGAGACTAGCTAAGTAACTTGAACAATGTTAGCAATCCTGAATTCCTTCCAGAGTCCTTCTGCTGCAGACCCTCTCCCCTTCGTGTTCCTGGAAACCAGTAAAAAGGATTGCCCCTCCCAAGTTAACACGTTTTCATTTTGAAAGGGGAAGGCTATTTTCTTTAACCTAAGAAGTGACTGATTGATAGTGTGAATTTCAGACAGGCAGGCCCCAGGAAAGCTATTTTTGAGGCACACAGGCTTTCTGTTGGCAATCTGTCTCACCAATCAGTGCTGGCAGCTACAAACCCTGCCTATGTCGAAGACCAGCCTTGTGCCCTTAGGGTAGGGGTCAGAGACACAGACCTAGTGACTACAGGAGCCTGGTAGGTAACTGAAATAAATCTAGTGGGTGTGGTACACTAGTCTTTGTGGCAAACTAGAGAGCACATACCCATCTGAATTATGAAAACAGCAGTGCAAAGGGAGATAACAAACTGCAAATGACAGCCTGCCTCCTTGCCTGGCGGAGAAGAGGAAGTTGTGGGTCGGAGGTGCCCATGTGGCTGCAGGTCAGACTGCACGCCTAGAGTTGGCAGAGCTTCTGCATTTTCAAGAGAAACTGAAACAGCTGATGTTTTGAAATGCAAAATATCCTTGTTTTTTAAAATATTTTCCAATTGCCAAAAAATAATTCTGAAATATTGAGCATGCCAAACAAAACACATCTTTGGGATGCATGCAGTCTGCGGGACTCCTCTCGTGGAGGCCATCCCAATATACGACCCCAGGCTTTGAATCAGAGCAGAATATTTAAGCTTGGGTGACCTTTGGCCTGGCTCTGATTACATGTTCAGGAATAAGAAGGAGAGAGAGAGAGGGAGAGTGAAACCAACCTAGAGATAACTTCTTTATCTTTTTTGTTTGTTTTTGTGTTTTTTTAACATCTTTATTGGAGTATAATTGCTTTACAATGGTGTGTTAGTTTCTGCTTTATAACAAAGTGAATCAGTTATACATATACATATGTTCCCATATCTCCTCCCTCTTGCGTCTCCCTCCCACCCTCCCTATCCCACCCCTCGAAGTGGTCGCAAAGCACCAAGCTGATCTCCCTGTGCTATGCTTTATCTTTTAAAAAAGTCTCGCAAAAGGTGTTTGGGTAAAGCTCTGGAGTGGAAGAATCCTGAAATTTAGCTAGTAACTGGAATTCAGTCACTATTCAATTATCCACTGGAGAATTGCCTGCTCTAGGGATTAGTCATGGCAATTGTGAAGCCTGTGCCCGTTTCCTGTGACACTCAGTGACATCCCTGGGTGCTGCCTGCCAATCCCCCGCACTGGAGTGGTCACGAAAAGAATACTGACCCTTGCCCACAACAGTTAGGAAAGCAAATCTGCAGTAAAGATAATCTCAGAGTCTATCCCCCCCAATTCCATGCTCCTGTGAATCTCTGGCAAAAGAGATAAAGCACGACTCCACTGCAGGCTTTAACTTCATCTAATTAGTAGAAGTTGGAAAGAGGAATTTGCCTGGGGCTATCTGTGCAAATGTCTTGCCTAAAGTCTTCTCAAGTAATTCAGAAACACAAATAATATCCATGGGACAAAAATTCCTTCCTTTCCCCCATTTACTTCCTTTCTTCTTTTTATTCCTTTCATCTTTAGACATTATTTATTGAATAAGGTCTATGCTCCAGGCACTGTGCTTGTCACTGAATATAGAAAACCAGACAGCTGCAACCACTGTCCTCTGGAGCTAGTGGAAGCTTGTGCAGATGGGGAGAAGGGAATTCACCTGTGATGCATGCCTGGGCCTACGGAAGCTTCTCAGTATATATCTGTGGAGATCTCACTATATTCTGAAGCCATAGCACCATATCATGCCATGCAGAGAAAACATATGGGCCTTGGAATCTAACAAGCTTCTCTTTGAATCTTGGCTCTGCCTCTTGCTACATGTGTCACCTTGGCCAAGTTATTTATCATCTTTTTAAAAAGAAATTATTGGAGAATAGTTGCTATTTATCATCTTTATGCTTCAGTTGCCTCATCTGTATAATGGGGATAATAGTAGTACCTACTTTATCCGATTGTGTGCTTAGCAGAGGGACTGGCTCATAGATTTGCTAGATTTGCTCCTTTCATCCCTCATAATTTGAAAGTGATGCCACTGGCCCTCCATTCAGGATATGCACTTCTGGACAATTTTTTAGTGGTGGAGATGGGTAACGCTGATCCACCCATCGTTTTTAATTTCTCTTTGTCATCGTCCATGCTGGCCCTGGTTGCATTTAGTAAAGGTCCGAGAATCCTGGCCAGTGGTGTGCAGAAGTCAACTTGCACCAGCTCACAAGAGTGGTTTGGGCACATTTCCCTGCTCTGTGTTCAGAGACAACTCATCGATAGATTGAAATGGGCCATTATGGGAATATTTACACCACAGAAACTGGCAAACATTATAAATCACAGCTCGCCCTGCCAAAGAGGTGGTTGGTAAGCATTTATCAGCATTCCACTGCCCAGGAGTAGATGGAACCCCACTAGCTCATCTGGTCTATTCCCTGCTTCAGGACAGGTACTGGGGTGAATAAGCAAAGTGCCTAGGCTGAAACTGTAAAGTGTCACTTTCTTAAGGTCATGGAAAGGCAGGCTTGGCCCACTGTCCTGAGAATGAGTGCCTCCTTAAATATGCCCTGGGCACCTTGCTTGTCTCATCCTAACCCCACTTTACCTCATTTCCATACAATTATGCTTTCAATCAGTATTTATTGATCATCTACTATTTGCCACGTTCTTGTCTAGAAACAAACAGCATCCCTGGCTTTATGGAGCTTACATTCTACTGGGGAAGGGCAGGAATAAAAATGATAAATAAACATATCGTATGTTAGATAGTGTGAAGTGCTAAAAATGAAGCAGGGAAGGGAATATAGGAAATGTTTTGAGGTGAGTTGTAATTTTAGATAGCGGGGTCAGGGTAGAGGCTCACTGAAAAGTGACCTTTGAATAAATACCTAAAGAGGGTAAACAAATTAAGACAAATGGTTTTCGGGACTTCCCTGATGGTCCAGTGGTTACGAATCCGCCTTCCAATGCAGGGGACGTGGGTTTGATCCCTGGTTGGGGAACTAAGATCCCCCATGCTGCAGGACAACTATTGAGCCCACACACTCTGGAGACCGTGTGCCACAACTAGAAAGAAGGCCGTGTGTGGCAACAAAGAGCCCACGAGCCATAACAAAAATCCTGTGTGCTGCAACTAAGACCCGATGCAGCCAAAAAAAAAAAGAAAAAGAAAGAAAAAGAGACTAATGATATTCTTCCATAGTTTGAAAGCTCTCTAGGCGAAGAGAATCCACAAGCTCGTGGACTGATCCATTTATGCATTCATCCAACGCTTATTGATTGAATTTCTGGTGCCTGGCATTGTAGATGTTGAAGATAAAATAATAGCTAATGCTTATCTGTGGGCTCACCCGGAGCCAGACACTGTTCTAAAAATTTTGCATTAACTCATTTCCTCATCATAACAACTCCAGGAGGTAAGTATTATCTCCATTTTACAGGTAAGGAAATTGAGGCACAGGTATGGGGGTAACCAAAGCATGCTACCTGTTCCCCAAAAGCTGTCACTCTGATGAAGAATATAGATATTTAAATAATTATAATGTAATTTGATCAAAGGAAGGACAAGATGCCATGGGAACATAGAAGGGCCCTATTTCAGCCTTGAGAAGTTGGGGGTGGTAGACAGGAAAGATTTCTCAGAGGAAGCCATTGTTTTGCAAAGAGGAATATTAAAATAAGCAGTTTCCTATCAAATTCATCATAGGAGTGTTGTGGAGAATTCCATCCAATACATCTTACAGTATCTTCTTTTTTGAGTATCCTCAGAGGATGTTTCTCTCAAATCCCAGAAAAAAACTGAGCTTCTTTTAAAAATGAAGAGGGCAGGTATTTTTTTTTAACTTATGGAAACTATGAATCCTGTAACTAATCAGGTTTCTATCCTTGCCTTGGCTGCTAGCAAGCTTAGAAATAGATTTGTGGCCCACCTCTCCAGAAACAGAAGACTCTTGTAGCAAGCATTTTTTCTATGTGAATCTTGCCTCCCTGGGTTTTTGTTTTTGCTTTAATATTTATTTATTTATTTATTTTTGGCTGCGTTGGGTCTTCGTTGCTGCGTGCGGGCTTTCTCTAGTTGCAGTGAGTAGGGGCTACTCTTCATTGTGGTGCACGGGCTTCTCATTGCGGTGGCTTCTCTTGTTGCAGAGCACAGGCTCTAGGCACGCGGGCTCAGTCGTTGTGATACGCGGGCTCTAGAGCGCAGGCTCAATAGTTGTGGCACACTGGCTTAGGGGCACCACGGTACCAGGGATCCTCCCGGACTGGGGCTCGAACCCGTGTCCCCTGCATTGGCAGGTGGTTTCTTAACCACTGCGCCACCAGGGAAGTCCCACCTCCCTCGGTTTTTGTTTCCGTTTCTAGTTATAATTTTCTTTTGGCTATGATTTTAACACTTACTTGGTATTTTTCCCATTTTATACATTATGAAAGCCATCTCAAATAATTATCAGAATAAAGTAGAATATAAAAAGTTGAGTAATTATAAAAGACAAATGACACAAAGTGAGTCTTAAAGGATGAGTTTATCAGATGGACAAAGAGAAAAGGACAGGGCAGGCAGCAGGAGAAGAGGAACGAAGGCATGAAAATTAATGGTGCGCACTGGGGAGAGTGAGTTGGGCAAGACAGTGGCTCCAAGCAGAGCCGGTGGCGTCAGACAAACTTGGGTTGGAGTCTCAGCTCCACAACTTTTATGACTTTTATTTAGTGTAGCTGAGCCTTGGTTTCTTATCTATAAAATGGGGATAATAGTTATACCCATCTGATAGAGTTGTTGTGAGAGTTAGACTCATCCAGGCATCAAGAAACATTTATTGAGGGTCCCCCATGTGTCAGGCACTGTGCTGGACAGTGTGGGTAGTGGGGTAGATCGATGGCAATGTTGGCCTTGCTCCTCATGGAGCTGACAGTCCGCTGGGAATAACACATGTAAGGTACTTAGCATATGGCAAGTGCTCAACAAATAGTCTGAATAATCATACGAATAACAAATAATAATAATAACAATAACAGTATAAATAGTGTTGCATGCTCAGGGCATGAGAACTATGGGACTTCTTTTCTGAGCTGCAGCGTAGAGGAAGGGGACAGGAAGTCGATGACGCTGGAAAACTATAAAGGGGACAGAGATCTTAAAAGGCTTTGTATGCGCTGTTAAGCAGTTTGGAGTCATATAGAGTTTTTAAGTGTGTGTGTGTGTGTGTGTGTGTGTGTGTGTGTGTGTGGTGGGGGTGGGAGGAGGAGTGAGATGATTTTTTTAAAATTTAGAGTCACTCCATAGAGAACAAACTTATGGTTACCAAAGGGGAAAGGCGGGGGGAAGGGATAAATTAGGGATTTGGGATTAACAGATACACACTGCTATATATAATATAGACAACAGGATTTACTGTATAGCACAGGGAACTATGTACAATATCTTGAAATAACCTATATTGGATAATAATCTAAAAAAGAATATATACATATATATGTATAACTGAGTCACTTTGCTGTACACCTGAAACATCGTAAATCAACTATACTTCAAGAAAAAAATTTAGAGTCACTACGTTCTCACGTCTGAGCCAAATCTCTCTTCCTGAACTTCTTATATACATTTCTATCCTCTTCCTCCTCTTCCACCTCTTACTACTCCTACCATTATTACTAGCTCTCATTTCTTGAATGATTGTTATGCCAGGCACTGTGCTAAGTTCTTAACCTGTGTTTCATGGTACTTACTCATTGGGCTATGAAGATTATTGTCTCCATTTTGGAGATGTGAAAACTGAAATTTAGAGAGGTTAGGGAACTCGCCCAAAGTCACATGGTTAATAAGTGGTGGAGTTAACTTCTGAACCCTGGGTATCTGCCATAATGGCACATAATGTAAAACTGTATCTCATTTCATCTTCACAACCACCTTGTTAGATAATATTATCCTCATTTTATACATAGAGTCTCAGAGAGGTTAAGTAACTTTTCCAGAGTCACACAGCTTATATGTAGTATAGCTCTACATGCAAATTTTGGCTGGTACTACTATTTAAATGGGCAGATTTACAACATTTGTACTTAAATTCTAGGTGCTATAGCTTAAATGTTTTGGGTCACTAGATAGATCAACTGAACAGTTGTTCTTGTTTTAAATGGGCCACGTTTTCTGTGTGCCTTGGGAAAGAGCTATAAGCAACTCTTGAACTTGGCCTCCCATTGAAACAGCTTTACAGCCGTTCCTGAGGCTTCTGCCTTTTAACAGAGGTTGGAATCCAGAGCTCATACCCAAGTCAGCCTTGTCCCCTGCCCTCACACACACATACCACCCTCTCCCACATAACTTGATGCCACAAAAGCCACTAGAGAAGGGTGGGGCAGGGTTGTGCACAGGGAGATTTGACCTGTCTACCGAAGAAGCCAACAGTGGCAGAAGCTAATGAATCTGGGCTTGACAGGTCTCTTTCTGCAAAAAAAAAAAAAAAAAAAAATCATTATAAAATGTCGCTGTCTCTTGAAGCCTCTCAGCACAGCTCCTGATTCATGGGAGATAAGCTGAGAGTTGCAAGCCTGCCACACAAAACATTAATCTTTTGGGTTTTTTCACCCTCCTGACAGCACAGGGTAATCAGACGGAATTGCAGCTCTGAGACATTCATGATCATAGGATTTGCACCAAATAAACTGCCCAGGCTTTGATATCAATGGCTGGTTATAGGTTTTTCTCTTCCTATCTTTTTTTTTCTGTTTCTGCAAAGCCAAGGGCACCTTTCTACATTTCTATTCCACATACATTTCTTCAAAAAGCCTTGATTCTCCATTAGCAAAAGAAATTCATTTATGCTACCCAAGGCTAACATTTGCAGATATACAACCAGGAGCCTGGTATTAGCCTTGGTTTCTAGGAGCCTACTTTCTGCTCTCTGTTTCCTGAATGTGTGAGTAGGGTGTTGAGCAGGGGATGAGAACAGAGGCTGCGCTTAGGAAAGGCAAGGTCTGTGTAAAGGCACAGTAGGGGATATGACTACGGGGCAGGCTGCGGTGGTCCTCCTTCCCCTCTTCCTCAGCGGACTGCTGCTGCAGCCTGAAATTTCCCCATGCGTGTTGGATTTCTTTGGCTTCAGGTTCGAGTCCCTGTTTGAAGGCACATGTCTTTGGGAGAAGCACATTAATATGTTTCAGGGAATGAGTTTGTGTCTTTCAACGTGTAACTAGCTGAAAACAAGGCTGCTTTTCAGGTAATTTAATGTTTTCAAATAGGTAGTAAGTACATTCACACGATTCAAATTTCAAAACTATTTAAAAGAGATACATTAAGAAGTCTTCCTCCCACCCTGGCTTAACTTACCCCAGTCTGTGCCCGATCCTCTTGCCTCTAATAGGTAACTACTTTTATCCACCTCTTGTTTAACCTTTAATATTTGTGCAAATATGTGTATGTGTTTCATCTTTTCCACCTTTCTTCCATGCAGGTAGCATACTATATAGCCTCCTCTGTACCTTACCTTCTTTGCTGTAGTATATATCATAAAGATACAGTTGTCCCTTGGTATCCACAGGGAATTGGTTCCAGGACCCCACACAGAGACCAAAATCTGGGGATGCTCAAGTCCCTTATATAAAATGACGTAGCACAGTCGGCCTCTGTATCCATAGGTTCCGTATCCACAGATATAGAGGGCTGATTGTACTTCAGTATCAGTACAGAGATAGCTTCCTCAATCGTCTTTTTAAACAAGGGCATGACACTACATTCTGCAGATGAACCAGTTTATCTAGTTCTCTGAAGACATTTAGGCTGTTTCTAACCTTTCACCATTCTGAACAAGGAATAACCCTATACATGAGTTGTTTCATAAGTGTTAAAGTCTACCTGTAAGATAAATACCCAGAAGGGTAAATGTTTTTAAATGTTGATAGCTATTGCCCAGTTGCCCTCTCTAGAAGTTGGACTATTTTGTATCCCTAACAGCAATGCATGAGAGTGCTCATTTCCCCACTACTTTATGATGGAGCGTTGTCAAACTTTCAGATTTTGGTAAATTGAATAAGAAGGAAATAGTGTGCAACTTTAGTTTTAATTTACACTTATTATGAGTGGGGTTGAGTACCTTTTCATGTGTTACAGGGCAGTGTGCTTTATATTCATTCATTTGTTTGTTCATTAAACCTTCTGCAACATTCAGCAGATACTTATTGAGCACTTACTTATGTAGCAGGCACTGTGCTAGGCATTTGGGATACATCAGTGAACGAAGAAAAGATCCCTGCCCTCCCTAGAACTTACATTTATTCATTCATTGGTTCATTCATTCTAGACACCCGCCAGCAGGCACTGGGGATGTGCAGATGAGTAAGACATAGTTTCTCCCTCAAGGTTCAGTTTGGTTGAACAAGGAAAGGGTCTATTATACTATGGAGAGGTAATTGCGATGAGAGAGGTGTGTACAGAATGCTAACAGAGCACAAAAAGGAAGCATGTAACTCAGACTGAGAGCAATACAGGAACACAGCTTTGAGGAAGATTGACAGGTGGCCAGGCTGAGAAAGAAGCAAAGGACAGCTTGGGCAGCACAAAAGCATGAAAACTCATGTCACTGTCATGGGGGAGAGAGAAAGGTAAGGGAGCATGGCAAAGAAGGAGTTTTCATATTTGGTGCTCATATTTTTCATATTCAGGACTCATTATGTAGTTATTGGTTGGTTGAATGAACGATGAATGAATAGAGTTTGAGGTCATATACTAGAGTGATAAATGAGTTATCTATCCCTGTGTAACAAATTTCCCCCAAACTTGGCAGCTTAAAACAACAAACACTTATTAACTCACATAGCTTCTAAGGGTCAGGAATGTGGGAGTGATTTATGTAGGTAATTCGGGCTCAGGTTGCTATTAAACTGTTGGCTGGGGCAGCCATCTCAAGGCTTGACTGGGGCTGGATAATCCAGTTTCAAGCTCACTGACATAGTTGCTAGGCCTTGGTTCTTCATTGGATGTTGGCAATATATGTCTCAGAGAAATGCCCGGCACGTATTAAGTACTATATAAATACAAGCTATTATTATTATTACCTAAAACTCTGAGGAATTGTGGAAAGATTTTAAGCAGATGAGTGAAGTGATCATCTTTGCTGTTTCAGAACACTCCTTCCAGCTTTGGTGTGGGGAATGGACTGAAGAAGGAGGAAAGCAGGAGAGAAGGAGACCCATTAGAAAGCTGTTATAGGTGAGAGATGACAGTGGCCTGGATTAGGGTGGTTCTAATGGAAACGGAGAGCAATGGATTCATGCGGGGTACATTCTAGAAGTAGAGCTATCTACGCATGGATTAGATGTAGTTGATGATGGAGAGGGAGCTAGGGAACATAGGAGGAGGGGCAAGGTTCTTTGTGGAGGTGAGGTGAGGATGGTGAGTTGAATTAGGACCACATGGAGTTTGAGGTTCTTGTAAGACATCCATGAGGACATGTCCAGTTGGCAGTCGGATCTATGGGTGTGGAGCTCAGAAGAGCGATCTGGGCTAGAGGTTTAGCAGTCATCAGCATATGGGTCACTGAAGCATGAGTGTAGATAAGATTATCCAAGGGAGAATATGTCTAGTGAGAAGAGAAGGCTGCCTAGGAAAGAACCCTGATGGTCACCAGCAGTGAAGAGATGGCCAGAGGAAGAAGTGTCTGCAAAGGAGAGTCAGAAGGAGTGGCCGGAGAGAAGGAGGAAAACCTGAAGGATGTGGTGGCATATAAGCCGACACCACACCTCATGGAGAGAAGGAAAACTCAACAGTGCCAGTGCTGCTTGTTGAAAGACAAAGGTCACAGAAGGTAAGGGTTGACAACGATCCACTGAATTGACCAAGAAAGAGGTCATTGGTGATCTTCGTGAGAGTCATATCACTGGAATAGTGTGGGGCTGGGTGTCCCTGCCGTAGCCTCCTTCTCTAAGCTATGAATGCACCCATTATGGGATGTCTAGACCTTGGTGTTGAGTACCAGTTCCTCTTCCCAAACAAAACCTTTGATCCCACAGGTGTCAGCTTCTTAGAGATGTAGATTCTTGGGTGGAATTTACTGGAACTGGGGTACTCCTTGACCAGGATGGTAATAATAAATAATAGGAACTAACATTTATTGAGTACTAATCACTTTATATGGATAATCTGATTTAATCCTGACACCAACGCTATGAGGTAGGTACATGGCTACAGCGTTTATTAGGTGCCTAGTACTGTGTTAAGTACTTCACATACGTCAACTTCTTTATCATCCCTAGGTAAGAATCTCGTGGCCCACATCGCTGTATAGAAGACCCGGGCTGAGCTGAGTTTGGCCAGGATCAAGGAAGACGCAAACCAAGGTCCTCAGTCACTGGAGAACTTCTGCAGCCTCTGGGCTTCAAGAAGAGTCTTTTCTGAGGAATGTCGAGTTATGAGAGCATTTTCTTGTGTGACTTATTGGAGCGGGTCTGTCTGGAGCAGGGGGTGTCAGATCAGGGAATGTTTTAGAATATCATCCAGGATACCATAATAAATTGCCTTAGGGGCCACCTAAGATGATACTCATTGAGCACTGGAAGGCCTTTAACCACTGTCTTCCATTGCCCTCCTTCTTGGGTACAGAGGAAGCTCTGGGAACCTCAGAAATCTAATTTCATGAAGACCCAAGTCCCCAAGGGAGCAGAGAGAGCAGATTGCCATTTTAGATTGTAGCAGTGTGGGGACTGCAGTAACCCCAGCTCCTCTATTAAGATCTCCAGGCACATACAGGTGTCCATACGCCAGGCAGAGGGCAAATCTGCTTGGAGCTTTCATTGCCCTCGGTGCCTCTCCAGTGGCACTAGCCCATTAAATCACAGGAAGGTAGGAACAGCTCGGCTCCTCTATCAGACCCTGAATTTCTCAATAGTGGAGAGGAAATACAGTTTGCCTGGTGCCTCCCATGCCTTTTCAGACTCTAACACGGTGCTAGGTTCACAGTGATCCTCAATAAATATTTGTTGAATTATTGTATAAAAGAATGAATGAATTCCTCCTAGGGCCAGCCCTTGTTCCAGCTTCTTATTTGTATTCAAAACCAGACTAACGTCCCTAACCAGCAGAGCATCTGTTGCTTTCTCTAAGGCAGGGATAACAAACAATAGTGTGGGAGGCGCTAGGTCAAGTTGATTCAGCTCAACAAGTATTTAGTAAGCCTGCTATGAACCTAGTATTGTGTTACATGCCCTCTCAGAACAGACACAAGCCTATGTAATACAAAGGCTTTTAAAAGTAATATTTCATTTAAAAATTGTGAATCACTATGTTGTACACCTGAAACATATAATATTGTAAATCAACTGTACCTCAATTTAAAAAAAGAAAAAAAATGAGTGACAGAGGGACAAGCTAAACTATGGCACACACTTTCTTAATATGTATCATTTTTAAAGAATGCCATGGCTATATTCATACTAATAGATAAAACTGTCTAATGCATTAAGTGAAAAAGGCAATTGCTGTGATATGCTATCAATTATAATTACGTTTCTGTTATCAATGTCTAATTTAAATGCACTACCATCGGAGAAAAGATATGATACCAATTCTTGAAATTTGAGGTTTACTTTAATAAAATGTTATTTGCATTAAAGTCTACTTTTGCCCCCCCCCCAAACTAATATTTCAGAGATACAGAAAGGTATAAATTAATATGACAAACACCCAGGTACCCATCACCCAGCTTCAAAATTAAAACATAAGCAGTTTGCATCATCCAAAAGGCTCTAAAAGTCAAGAGGCTTTTTAAAATTTTTTTAAAGTTTGGCATCAAAATTCTGGCAACAAAACCTAACCTGGACTGACCTGACGCTATTTCACAATCTTCATGTATCCCACTAAGTGTGACCAATCCCACTACTCTCTCCCTGCAGAAATAGTAATATGTTTGGTTATGAGGTGTTGCCCCAGACCACACTGGTTTTGTTACTTAAGGTCAGGTACATATCTGTATTGCTTTTCTAAAATCCAAACAATTCTGAATTCCCAAACACACATGGTCACAAGTCTTGTAGATAAGGCATTTGTAAGTTTGTGGTCTACTGGGACACAATTTGGGGCTTCGTTCCTGAACAGTGTTTCCCAATGTTCCCCAAAGGAAGGACGATGGGGGCGGGGGAGTGGGAATAGAAACTAGGTAGACAGCCCAGAGTGTCCGGTACACTCCTCAGCCCCTAAGCCTCCACTCCTCCACCTGTTTCTTAGGCTTCACCTTTCTTTTGGCCTCTGACTTGCCTGAGTCAGCAGCAGCCTCCTCTTATAAAAACTTCTTATGCCAACCTTTCTGTATGGGTCTCAGTTCCTCCCCATCCCCCAGATTCTATGCCTTCCTCTTCCTATCTCTCGCCCAGCTTTTCCCTCTCAGTTTTGAGATCCCATTTTTCTCACCCGCCCCCTCCATCTTTCTGCTGTATATTGACCTGGGTCCCTTGATTCATCAGCTTCAGATCCATTATCCCTTCCCATTAATCTCTGGTGCAGCTCTTTCTTTCTCTCTCTGGGGCCGTTGTGTTTTTCATTTATGTATATCTCTTTCTTTTTTCTGCCCTTCATCTTCCAGTTTACTTCTAAAATAGGTACATTTAAGTTAAAAATTAAGCCAGTGTAAGGAAAAATATTTAAAAATATATAGTAGTATGCTATGATATGGCTAAAATTCATGATGGCAGTACTTAAATGATTGTGGGAAACTTGCTCAGTAAACCTTTTTCCGAATGAAGGGTTGATTTTTTTTTTTAACCATGGGCCATCTAGTGGCGAATGGAGGATGACAATCCTTCTAGTCTGAGAAAATACAGTGGATCTTTCCAAGAAAAGCCGGTTTCAACACTCAACCACCCTAACAGGTGCAAAGCACTATCCTACGAAAATATGTGTACACCAAAAGTCAAGTCCAACCTGGAACATAGCTGCGTGTGATATATGACTTTAGCTTGGCATTGTTGAAGGATGTAATATGTATGATATGTATGTGTTCATACATACGTACATGTTTATGTTTACATATATTCATCTCAGATAACTTGATGGCAAAATTCAGAAACTCCACAAATGCACTTTACAGGCATCCCAAGGACGTTTTATCCACGGCAATGTATGTGACTGCCTTGTGTCCGACCTTTATTCTGGGAAGCCACATTAAGAGAGAATTAGTGCTGTGCAAGGGAGGAAATTGCTGTTTGAGAAGGGGATGACTTTCAAATCGTATCTCCTCATTTCATAAATCAATTCTGCAAAACACCCAAGTCAAGACATTTTGATTGGTAGTTATTCATCCAGCTAACATTTATTGAGCTACCAAATAGCATCGTAACACTACTCCAGTCCAGTTAACATACGCCTGCAAGTTTACAAAAAGAAATATATCACCTAATCAAGAAATATATACAGTAGAGCTTGGGCACATTCCAGATACAGGGAATTCCTGCGAGCCTAGAAACGTGTTCCCTCCCATGCACTTCTTTCCACGTCGCCCAAGTTATAAATTTTAGCTAGAGTAGCTAATACATATGTAGACTCTCAAATAACCTTCAGCAATTATTGCTGGTTGAATTACTAAAACCTCTGAGGCTTATAGATTACTGCTTACCAGTAAAAATAATGTATATAAATAAGTACTTGAAGAGTTTCATAAAGGTCTCCCTTTAGAGTAACTGATCATTGCGATTTTTCCAGGACTGTCTTGGTTTTTAGCACTGAAAGTCATGTGTCCCGGGAAACCTCTCAGTACTGGGCAAATGGGTACAGCTGGTCACTCTAGCTCCTTTAGAATCTTCAGAGGATTAAGCCTGAGCAAAGGATCAACCATCCAAACAACCCTGAAAAAGTAATAACTTAAGCTGCGTCTGAGTGGTTACTAAATGCTATTTATGTACCACCTTCAAAACAATCTTATGAGGCAAGAATAGAGGAAAATGGATGAAGTGAATTTCTTTGTGGATGAGCAGACTGAGGCTCAGAGAAGAACAGAATTTATAACTTGCCTGAGATGACTTAGTTAGCAAGTAGCAGAGACAGGATTCGGACCCAGACCAGTGCAGCTCTAAATCCTGCATCGTTAAGCAGCACGCCATACTTCTGCTACCCAGACAGAGCACTCCACCCCAGCAGTGGATGGGCTGTCAGACTCCACCCCAGGCCCCAAGTCATTGACTAAGGGGAATCTGGAGTTATCAATGACTTCAATATTTCTTTAAAACATCTTGGCAGCAAACCTTCAAGAGCTTAGAAGGTGAGACAAGTGTTTTTCCAAGTGTGAGTTTTCAACAGCTTTTTCATTTTTCATTTGATTCTGAATCACCTTAGGTGCCTACTTAAAAAAGAAATAATACAGAAACTTGAGCCCTAACTCAGATCCACTAAATCAGAATGTCTGGGGATCTACACTTTTAACAAGTGCCCAGATTGACCCAGGTGTATGGTCTTTTGAGAAATGCTGGGCTAGAAGGTTCTGAAGAGAAAAGCCAAGATTCAAGAAGTTCACTTCATCCATTTTCTCTATTCTTGTTGTGTTTTCCCACCCCACCTATTGTGTACACACCCCAAGTTCCATGATTCTGTCCTCTGTCTGGCCTTCCCTCTCTCTCCACTCTTCCTCAGAGGGCTCCATTATTGCCTCTGCCTAGTACATTATATGAGGAATTGCAGACCTAGGTCCCACCTCCATTCTACCATTAGTTTTGTGACACTGAACAGATCAGTTTTCCTCCCCGGACCTGAGCTTTTTCACCTGTAAAATCATATCAGGATCACATGATACCTGATCCTCACGTAAAGGCTTTTCCAGGCTTAAAGTTTATGATCTACATCATTATTCTCAAGGTGTTGTATGAGGTCCAGCTATAACAATCCCCCAGGATGTTTATTGGAAAAGCACATCCATCAGCAGATGAGTGGATAAAGAAAGTGGTATATCCATACAAAGGAATATTATTCAGCCTTAAAAAGGAAGGAAATCCTGTCATATCTACAACATGGATGAAACTCGAGGACATTATGCCAAGTGAAATAGTCAGTCACAAAAGGACAAATGTTGTGTGATTCCACTCATATGAAGTATCCAAAGTAGTCAAAATTATAAAATCAGAAAATAGAAAGGTAGTTGCCAAGGGCTGGGGAAGGAGAGGAGGGGAAATTAATGTTGAATGGGTGTTGAATTACAGTTTTGCAAGATGAAAAAGTTCTCGAGATCTATTGCACAACAATGTGAATATATTCAACACTACTGAAGTGTACACATATGTGTACACTGAAGTGTACACATAAAAATGTACACATAAGTGTACACATAAAAAAGTGTTAAGATGGTAAATTTAATGCTCTGTATTTTGTACTGCAATAAATAAGAAAGAAAAGCACAGTTCTGAGTCCCACCCCAGAGCTACTGAATCAAAATTTCAAGGGTTGGGGCTGTGACTGTGCATTTTTAACAAGTTCCCCATGAGATTTTTATCTCTTCTAAAGTTTGAGAACCACTGAGCAAAATGTATAGTAAATCTTCTCTTCACTGAGACAAATTTGATACCATGATCTCAGCTTCCCCTTTTCCCCAGGAATATTTATGTGCACTTTCACTTGCTGCCAGCTAGTGTGCTTAGAGAATGTAAATTCATTTTACTATTAGCCAAAGCAGAAAAGAATCCAAAAGGTAAATGTGCTGCAGAAGAAGTGCATCCAGTCCATTTCCAAGCCAAACAGAGATAACTTTGGATCTGGCACAGTTTTGGATTACACATGACTCTGATCTTGTCCATTAGAGTGAGTAATTGAAAGCTGGCTCTGTGTATGCTTACAGAAATCATTATTTTAACTTGTTCACATTAGATAAATCTCAGCCTCTGATGCTGTCTGTAAGAAAAGGTGGTCAGAATATTAATGAGCACTTTCCCTAGAATGAGATTTTGTAACTTCTAAGCAACCATGAAGGCTTCTGTTTTCATTGCCACTAATTAGGGAGCTGCTGAGAAGGGGCTTGCATTATTCAAGGTCAGTGTCAGGCAAGGGATAAGATATTTAGTTCATATTTATTGGGTGCTTACCGCGCGCTGGGCACTGGGCTCAATTCTTTCCATAGAAATCTCATTCTATCCTTACCCTCGGAGTTATTATTATCTTCTTCTTTGCAGAAATGGGGGCTCAGAGAGCCTCAGCAATTTGCTGAAGACCACACAGCAAGACATAGAGCTTTCTGGCTCTAGAGCCCATCCTTTTAACCCATGTCACTATGACCCTCCTTACACATGGTCTTCCTCTTCCCATACTTCCTTGCCTACTAATAGCTTCTGCCCCAGACCAATAGTGCTGTTGGATGAGGGGCATTGGATAAGGAGCTTTAGTTAGCTGTATAGAGGCTAACTTTTCACCCTGTCTCCAGTACCTGGGCTTTGTTCCTAAGATAAGTACACTTTGAAGCCCAGACCTGATACCTGGGTCCCTGTCTTATTATTGATAACTACCCTGCCCTGTGCCTCAACTCGTAAGGCTAGAAGCCTGTCTTTCTCTTGCTAGTCCTTGCCTGACTCTCCTTTCCTGGATGCTCCTTTTCACCTGCTTCAACATGCCTAGATTCCTTGCTGCTGCTCTGCTCATGGGGCGGATGCCTTATTACCCCAAATGGACCTTTCTGATGCTGACTTCATAGACTCTGAAAATTAAACTACCATTGGACTCACAGCCCACAGTAGTATCCTAGGACCTGTGTGCTAAACCTAAAGAGGGTAATTGCCTGACAAACTAGAAGATTTACATAGGGTCTAGAGTCTCCTAATATAATAGGCAAAATGTTTGGATGCCATTGAAAATCACCTATTATACTAAGAACAAAAAAATCATACCTTGAATTAGAAAAGACAATTACCTGACAACAGTATTGAGATTAATCAGATATTGGAATTATCTGACGAAGATTTTAAAGCAACCATCATAAAAGTGCTTCAAAAGTGCAAATTCTCCTGAAACAAATAAAAAAATAGAAAACTGTAGCAAAGAAGCGGAAGTTACCAAAAAGTCAAATGGAAATTATAGAACTGAAAAGAACATAGCAGAAATGAAAAACTCACTGGATAGACTCAATAGTTGAGTCGAGATGACAGAGGATAGAACCAGTGAACTTGAGGACAGATCAACAAAATTTACCCATTATGAATAAAAGAACAGAGACTGAAAAAAAATGAGATCCTCAGGAAGCTGTGGGACAATAACAAAAGATCGAACATTCATATCATCAGAGTCCCAGAAGGAGAGGAGAAGTTCTTTTCATCTTCTCATTTCAGAGCTGAAAAAGTTTTTGAAAAAATAATGGCTAAAGACTTCTCAAATTTGGTGAAAGATATAAACCTTCAGATTCAAGAAGCTGAGCAAACCCCAGATAAGATAAACCCAAAGAAATACATGCCAAGACACATCATAATTAAACTTTTGAAACTAAAGACAAAGAAGAAACCTTGAGAGCAGCCAGAAAAAAACAATACATTACCTATAGGAGAATGCCAATTCAAATTATATCAGATTTCTCATTGGAAACCACAAAGACAGGAATGAAGTGACACATTTTTCAAGAGCTGGCAGGAAAGAACTGTCAACTGCAAATTCTATACCTGCAAAAATATCCTTTAGGAATGAAGAAGAAATGAAAGCAATTTCAGACAAAAGATAACCAAGAGAATTGTTTGCTAGCAGACCCACTCCTGAATAATGGCTAAAGGAAGTTTTTTAAGCAGTAAGAAAATTATACAAGAAGGAATATTGGAGCATCAGGAAAGAAGAAAAAAACAACAGCTAGAGCAGAAATATGGGCACATATAACATATTGTCATTTTCCTCATGAGTTTTATAAATCATATTTGATAGTTAAAAAGTATAACACATTCTGATACTGAGGACAATGATAATTAAAATAAGGAAAGGTGAAGAAACCTAGTCACATGTGGCAGAGACTGCTCATTAAAATCTATTCCTTTTCCTCTAAGACAATAGATTTGTCACTGGAACATGGCTGCCCAGCTAGTAATTCCCTTTCCTAGTCCTTAACCCTTTTGCAATTGGAGTGGCAGTATGACTAAGTTTTCACCAATGACATACGAGTGGAAATGATGTGTGCTACTTCCAGGCCTGAGCTAAGCAGAGGTCAGGTTACTAGGGTCTAATAATCCATGGAAGGAGTCTTGATTTTATTATATTTGTGGTGGGAGTATAAAATGATACAGTCACTCTGGAAAACAATTTGGCAATTTCTTTAAAAATTAAACATGTCCTTACAATAAGACGTAGCAATTGTACTTTTGAGCATTTATTCCATAGAAATGGAAACTTATATTTACATAGGACCTGTAAATGAATGTTTGGAAACAGCACAAATGCCCTTCAATGGGTGAATGGTTAAACTGAGGCACATCCATATCATGGCATACAACTCAACAATAAAAAGGAACAAATTATGGATACATACAACAGCCTAGATGAATCTCCAGAAAATTATGTTCAACGAAAAAAGCCAGTCTCAAAAGTGACATACTGTACAATTCCATCTATATAATGTCTTTGAAATGACAAAATTAGAGAAATGGAGAACAGATTAGTGGTTGCCCAGGATTAATGAGGTGGGTAGGAGAGGGAAATGAGTGCGGTTATAAAAGTGCAACTCACGAGGGATCCTTGTAGTAATGGTACTACTTTTCAGTATCTTGACTGTGATGGTGGATACATGAGTGTTCACAGGGAACTGAACACACACATGCATACACATACAAACACGAATACAAGTAAAACTGGGAAATCTTAATAATATTAGTGGATTGTATCAATGTGTCAATATCCTGGTTGTGATATTATAGTTTTTCACAATGTTACCATTGGGGGAAATTGGGCTGAGTGCGCAGGGATCTTTCTGTATTATTTTTACCACTGCATGTGATTCTGCAGGGATCTCAATAAAAAATTCAATTTTTAAAAAGGCCAATATTTCTGAAGCTTAGTGGATGAACCCTTAGTGGGAGCCATAGGAGGGGAGTCACATGAACTGATTTGTATTCTAACCAATCATTGTGATTGCCGTGTGGAGGCAACTGTGGGAGCAGGGAGACCAGTAAGGAGGCCATTGTGGTAGACCAGTATTTCTCTCTTTATTGCAACCTTTGTACCAGAAATTCTGGTAGCTTGGTTTAGAGCTGAGTGAAGAAGAAGAGAAGCAGATGGATTCAGGGTATTTGTGGAGGTAGGGCTGACAAAAGCTCATAGCTGTATGGATGACTATAAATTTCTCAGTCCAGAGGATTTTCCAGAATGGGTCCAATTGGACCGTTTGTGTTATTTTAACTTTTCAACTACAGTGTCTTCTCTGTAGCTTGGTCTTCTTGCTATGTATGGGATAGAAAAATAAAACTGCTTGAAGGTGATTCACCTCTTCTGTCATGCGCTGAGTTTTAGGGTCTGCCTTGGCTTCCCTAGCATGGAGTGATCTAAAGACAGGGGTGTTGGGCTCCTGACGGCTGTGCTCCTGAACCTCAAAGGGAGAGTTGATCACTAATGGCTCTCATTTTGACACTGACACCAGCTTCCTGGAGATAGGCATAAAGGTGGCAGTCGCAATGCCTGAATCCTCTTTGGGCAGGATGCACATATATTAGGCTTTGATTTTGAGGGTATAGATTCTGGTGGGGTTGAGATGCACCAAGATTGGGTTATAAGTGAGTAGGCCTTTTGCAGGCTGGAATACTGTAACTGGGCACCAGACAATTAGCTTTCCTCTTTTGAGATGAGTTATTTCTCTGGGTGAGAAACAGAGCATGAATCATTGGGATAGTTCCTCGAAAACCTAAGAATTGCCAGACAACCTTAACCATCCTGGAAGCCTCCAAGCCTAGGACCTTCTTTGGCATAATGCTTGTCTTTTAAGACATCTCACTTGCGCATTTAGGCATTTTTTCCCCAAATGGCCCAGAAGTAGTTCTGTTGGTTAGTCCAGGTTGATTTGAGGACAGATTGAGTGATATCCACTAAAATGCTGTCTAGCTGGATGACGACTTCTCTGTTCAGTAATTCATACAAAGTCTTCACTGCTGTAACAAAAGGGTCCAACAATAGTTCCGTGGCTTAAAGAAACTTACTTCTTTCTCAAATAAGGATGAGAGTGAGCAGTTCAAATATGCAAGGGTACTCTGCTCCACGTGGTCATTCAGGGACCCAGGTTCAACCTGTTTCAATTCTCCATCTCCCTTGAACTTTGGCCTTAGTTGGATAGTTGCAGCCAGATCAGGTGCACCTGTGTGTATCAGCTCATGGGAGGGGAAAGATAACAGAGAAGGACTTAGCAAGGTTTTATAGGCCAGGCCTGGAAGCAGCACACATCACTGCTATTTACATGCCATTGGTGAAAACTTAGCCATACCATCTCTCTAATTGCAAAGAGGTTTAGGGCTAGGAATGGGAATTCCTAGATGCGCAGCCATGTCCCAGCTACATTTCTATTATTATAGAGGAAAAGAAGAATAGATTTTGATGGGCAGTCTCTGCCACACATGATTATGTGTGTACTCCGGGCAAGGTGCCACTTTTACCTTCTTTATTCTTCCTTATCTGTGTCACAGGAGTGACTAACTCAAACGTCTAGAGGAGCCAGGCAGGTAAAATAGTGAAACAGCCTTAATTAACTGGACAGCATGTGACTATATCAAAGAGGTTGCCTCCACTTGGCTCTAGCCAACTGTTGCCAACTGGGATTTTAGGCTCAGGGACACAGGTGCCTTAATAGGGGCCTCCACTGGTGGTGTCCACTCATGCAAAAGTGGGCTCCAGTTAGATGTGCAACAGAAGTGCTAGCCTAAGTCTTGGAACATGAGATTCCCCTAGGCTCCTGAGTGTATTCAGGGTGTAGGGCAAGACCTGGACATTTTCTCTTCCCGTTAGCACCTTCCATATACATACCCTCTGAGCTATTTCTATAAGACAAGCGCATTTTCAGAAATGGGGATGGCACTCCCACGAGTTGGGTGCATGCTGACTGTGTAGCCATCGTGTAGGGCTGGTAGTAGCCTCTATGGTACCTTTAGAAGTTAGAAATCTCAGGCAACGTGGAGATTTGTAAAATAAGGTTAGAAAAAAGATGACCCCTTTGGGCAGACAAATCAGAGAAAGAGGTCAGGCTTTCATGGATGCAGCCCTGTGCAGTGAGGAGAGGACAGGCTGAATTTCAGGCTCACATCACCTTAGCCTGGCACCTTTATGCCCTGCTGCCATTCCTAGCAGAAGCTTAGCTGCCTGCCTGCTGTTGTTGCTGCTCTGTGGACAAAAGGTGTCAGCCAACTCCATAAGTTGCATCTTGCCTTGTGCCCCCATGGGAGGACATGCTGTACCCAGGAGATGTGGGACAGCCTTCACATTCAGGTAAAATCTATTAGCTCCCAGGGGCTCCTGGGCTCAGCTGATCTGGGCAATTCATTGCACATTGATCTCTTTGAGACATTGAAGAATTGGGTTGCCAGTTCATTTTGCCCCAACTGTGGCACCTATTGCTTCAGGAAGCAAAACTAACCTGATTTCCTGCAGACTTGATTATACCTTAGCAAGTGGAGCCATAGAATGTTTCTTAAAGCAGTTTGGAAATCTGGAAAATTCTAGCATAGGCCACATCATTCCAACAAAATTCCGATATAGTCCTGTTTGCAACAAAAAGATTCCACTGTATGGCTTTTCTGCCAACGAGGAGACAAGGAATATGATTTATGCAGTGTTCCCTTAGGACTCTTAGAACCCAGTGTTTCCGCTCATAATTGTATCTGAGTCTAGTGGGTTCCCTTGTTAATCTCTGAGGTGGCGGTGAGGGGACAGGTCAAAATGATTGTGGGAATAGTTCCACGACCTCATTGCTTGGCACTGAAGCACTGCTTCTGAGTGGGTAATCAGTGTTTTCTGGTATCCCCAGCCTTAGGGAGCAGGTCAGCTCAGTCTAAGGGGATGGGTGGACGGTGAGTATGTAAGGCTGTGGGGAAACTAACAGAATTTGAGAGAGCTTGCTGAGATCCAGATGGAGGGACCTGGCTCAAGTGGGGTGTGGAAGCAGGAGACAGGGCAGTATCAGGAGCAAATATGCTGAGTCAGTTGGGTTCCAGAGAACCAAGCTGCCTGCACATAAGACTGCTGAAGAGGAGCTGAAAGAGGCAAATAAGAACAGGGGCATCCAATGCTGCTG
>RJWK010032256.1:0-23767 GCA_004363435.1 Platanista minor
GCGCGCACCTGCCTGACAGCCTGCTGCAGCTTCTCCAGGCTCATTTCCTTGGCCTCACGCAGCAGCGTGCGTTCGTCCATCTTCAGCATGGACACGCGGTACTGGCACAGCTCCACCACCACCACGTCGGGCTGCACCTCCCGGATGGTCTGTGACGGACACGCCAGCTCGCTGCGGGCCCCACGGGCACAGCCACGCCGGACCCAGAGGCCCACCCCCAGGTTGACCCCACCACCGCCGTGGAGACAGCTCTGTGCCGGAAGCAGCTACGGAGGGAGGGACGGCCCGGGTCTGCGTGTCCGGCAGCAGCAGCGGTGGCGGCTCACGGGGCTCACCTTCACCACATCCTTCTTGCTGTCGTCGCTGAAGTGGGCCGTGCCCACCACGTACACGCGGCTCCCGTCCTCGGTCACCAGCTCGGTCACTGTACGCGGCAGGTTGGGCCGCTCTTGCCGCCTCTTCAGCTTCATCTCCAGAAGCAGGTTGAAAGCGTCCACATCGGCTGCAGGGACAGCGAGGCCTGGCTCGGGGCCATCCTCCCGCACGGGTGGCCTGGGCCTCCGGGGCGCAGGGAAGGGGGTGCGTGCTGCACCGCGGAACGTGGACGCACATGGGGACCTCTCCAGGCCTCAAGCCACTGGTCCTTGCTCACCAGGACGTGCGGCCAGGCCCCACTCCAAGGGGAACCCCCAGGCCGCCGAGGGGCCCAGGACGGGGGCGCTGTGCAGGGCACCTGGCCTCCCCACCTGAGGAGGGGGCTCCTGCCACAACCCTGCTTGTGCTCAAGAGCCTCCCCCCCCCCCCCACCGCCAACACCCCAGGGTGGGCCGGGGCCCCTGGTCCACCACAAGCTCTGGAGGTCACCCAGCCCAAGCCCCTCCCGCCCGGCACGGTGACCCAGGGAGCACGCACACAGGTTCTGGGGCTCTCCGGGGAGCACCCTGGGCACCACCTCCGAACCCCCTGAAGTCACGATGGGCTCTGTGTTGGCCTGTGGAGGGAAGGGGAGCGTTCGAGTGGCGGTGCTTGCCTCTCTGGGGCCTGCCGGGACTCGTGCGGTTGCTCCATCAACCCTCGGGACCTGTCAGCCGCGTGCCCCCCAGACGGTCTCCTCACAGGCGGCCCACCCTCAGGGAGCCCTGCCCCGGGCCCCTCGGCTGACTAGCAACATCCCAGGAAGGCTAGTGAAGGGCTTCTCTGCACAGAGGCCAGAGTGACCCCAGGGAGCCTCACGGAGGGGGGAGCCCCACTCTCCACGGGGCCGCCCTGACCCCTGGCCCCCCGGCCCCCAACCCCCCGGCTCCCGGCCCGGGGCTCTGACCTCGCGAGGGGGCTGTTCCTTCTGCCCCTCCATGGCGGGGCGGTGGCTCCCGGCACCGATGAGTGAAGCCTGAGGAAACACAGGAACCGCATCCTCACCTGGAGCCCCAGGGCCGGGCACGGGGGTCAGTGCCCTGTGGTGCCGTGTCCACGGGAATGATCCGTGGGCAGGACCTCGGCCCCGGGCACAGGTGACCTCGGGATCTGCAGTGTGGGGCTGAGAGCAGGCTGGGGACACCCGGGCAGCGAGCCTGAGTCGCCCAAGAGCAGGACGTGCTGCCCGGCCTCCTGCTCACCCAGCAGGAGGTTACCCTGCAGGGGCAGCTGGCCAGACCTGGATGCTTCCTCTTTGACTTTGCAATACAACACAATTTATAAAATTCCCTAAAAAGACAAAACCAGGCGGCAGAAGGGAACCTGTGTGCTGGGCTGGCGCGGAAGGCGGTGTGGCTGCAGCCCCGCTTTCAGGAGCCACATGTGGCGACAATACGTGTCACCAGCAGCATCACACAGGCGTCGGCACAGACTCAGGAGGGGCAGGGGGAGGGATGGCGAACAGCACAGGTGTGTCGGCGTCCCTGAGAACCGAGACTTCTTCTGGTTGAAGAAAAGAGGCACAAACTCGAAGAAGCTGAGCTAGGAGCCGAGCCCCCGAGGTCACAAGCGGGAGCCGCTTGTGCTGTCCCTTCTGGAGGGGAGACGGGGTGCAAGAGCCCAGCAACGCTGTTCTCACCAGAGAGAAGATCCCCACTGGGCCCGGGACACGGTGTCCTGGACATCCGCCACACGGACTTCACCCGAACCTCCCAAGGTCCCGCCGGAAACTCAAACCAGAGCCTGACAGAGCCTCTGGTTCCAGCTCTGAGTTTAGAGCCGGGGTCTGGCCGCCAAAGGATAGGGGGCTTGGCGCCCGCGGGAGAACCTGACAGATGACTGGAGACCCTCCCGTGAGGAACGACTCTAATTTGGTTTCAGTCGTGGGCACTGTATCGTGGGTTTTTAGAGTCCGTGTCTGTCACATGTGAACCGATGGGGCGTGCCGGGAGGCCCCATGCGGGCAGTGGGACACCCCTGGGGTGCCTGTCGGTTTCACTGTTGCACTTTCACAACAAAGAGGAAAAACAAATAATAGATAAACACGACGCTAGGTCAAGTTCCTTCCCCCTTGTACCCCGTGACCCCGAACCCAACCCTAACCCAGGCTCTCCTCCCAGCCGGCTTGGAGTGCCGCTTCCTCGCCTGCGGCCAGGAGGACCGGCTCGGGCAGGTGGCTCGGCGCAGGGGCAGCCCATCCCGAGGACGGCTGTGCCTTCTGGAAGAAATGAGGTTGGGGGAAGGGTCTGGAAGAGAAACTGGCTCAGGACCAAAAGGGGGCAGGCCCGGCAGTGGAGAAGGGCGGCAGGCAGAGCCGTGGGCCTCTGCACGGGGCAGGGGAGCCGGCCCTGGGGTGTGAGCCCGGCCTCGGCCCCCGGGCGCCTTGCCATCGGGGAAGGAGCGGCAGCGCTGGAGGCGCCCGGCCCCCACGGGCAGCGGCCCCCCGCTGGCCTCAGCGCTCCCAGAGCCGCCTACTTTCCCACTGCACAGACGAAAGCGCTCCACTGATGCAAGGCACCGACCGAAACAGAAACAGGAAGCTGCGCCTGCTGCCGAGCTGGGGCCCGCCCGCCTCTCAGGTTCCCGAGCGGGCCCAGGAGAGCATCCCCCTGGTCCGCTTCACACAAGGCTGCCAAAGTACTAGAGAAACTTCTCAAGGAAGTGTCCAGTGCTGTCCTGGGAAGCCTGTGTGACAGCCGGTAAGAGGAGGGCCACCGAGGCCTCAGCCTCCCTCCCACAGGGGTGGGGGGTCACAGGTCTGGGCCGGCCCTGCCCTTGCCCTCCCTGCACTTGGCCTGGCCAGGCCGGACTCACCCTCTGTCCCCAGGGGGCAGACGAGCCTTGAGCCCCGAGATGGCTGGGCCACCAACCGCAGCACCAGGACCCAGGTCCCCTCGAGCTCGCCGGGGTGGGCGCCTGGCCTGGGAGGGGCCAGGCAGGCAGGCCACCGAGGCCCCTTCAGGGCTGAGAGCCTGTGATTCTTAGAAGCGTCTCTCTGATGTTATCACGCGCACACACTTCCCAATATCCTGGTTTCCTGCAATCTCAGCCAGGGCCCCTGCTGATACCCTTGGAGGACGTATCAGTAAGTTCAGTGGGTCATCAATCCCTCCTCCCCTAGGGAGCCCCGCTCACCACGATGCATTTTCAAATATTTACGGCTGGGATCTGAGCCTCTCTAAATATTTACAGGAGGGGAGCAAAGGGCCCAACGCCATAGAACCCTGGGCCCGGCCTCCGTCTCCCACACCTGCAGGCTGTGTTTCTGGCCACAAAATCTCTGGACAACGGGTCCTGGCAGCTCATCCACACCACCACAGGCTGCAGCGACCAGCAGACGCCAGGCTAACACCCTTGTGGGGAGATCGACGTGCCCCCTCCTAAGTCCAGGCTCCAGTGCCCAGCTCCCACCAGCCAGCACAGCCCCAGGGAGCCTGGTAGCAGGCTTCCGCCCGGCAACCTGGCCACGCCGCGGCCATCAATGCCGAGACCCTGGGGAGCCTGGCACAAAGCAGACCCTTCTGCCCAATCCAGGCGCTCACCCCCCCCCCCCCAACAGGTGCCACTGCTGAGCCGGACTGTCCACGGAGCACGGCCTGGGGAGGCATCAGGCTCAGTGGTGGGAAAGGCCTCCTGAGCCCCTGGCCACCAGGGGCCAGTCCTCTAGGCGGCTGCCAGCACCCGTCCTGCGGGGGACAGCCAAAGGATTGGCCAGATCTCAGGCTGCTGCTTAGCGTGTGGCGCGGCCTTGGGCAAGTCGTTCCAACCTGCCAGGCTCTTAGCTCCTGCCTTTAGGGCCAAGGTGGTTAGAGCAGCCACCCAGCCACCCACAAGCAGCACAAGGCGTGCCACACTGAGATGTCACCTCGGCTTCCCTCTGCTGGGGCACGAAGAGAACCAGCCACCTGGTTTCAGGAGACTCGTCCACAGAGAGGGACACCACCCTCATCTGGCTCCATGCGGATGACAGCGCCACCCACACGCTTCTAGGAAAACGAACTCCAAATCCGAGGGAATCCCTGACACCCGCGAGGACCTATCTTGTCGGGTTCACCAGAGAATGCACCTGCTCACAGGGCAGGGAGAGCCCCACTTGCATTAGGGACCCCCAGGGAACGTGTCAAGGTGCTCTTGTTGGATGGAGTGTTAGCGTAGGAAACGGTTTGCTGGGTGCCCCTGGCAGGACAGACCTGAGGACACCGGGCAGTGCAGGCGGGCTCCCGCCTGCCTAGCCCAGGCAGCTGGCCCCTTCCAAGGCCAGCTATGGACTGAATTGTGTCCCCTCATAGTTTGAAGCCCTAACCCCAGTGGGGGTGAAATTAGGAGGCGGGGACTTTGAGAGAGGGTGAGGGTTGGGTGAGGTCATGAGGCTGTGCCCCAGGATGGGATCAGAGCCCTCCTGGGAAGAGACCCGGTGAGGACAGAGTGAGAAGGCAGCTGTCTGGAGGCCAGGAAGAAAGACCCCTCACCAGCAACCAAATCAGCCAGCACCTTGATCTTGACTTTTCCGCCTCCAGAACTGGGAGAAAACCGTTAAGCCCCCTTCAGTGGTATTTTGTTATGATTGCAGAGCAGACTGAGACAGCCATTCTCTCTCGTTCACCCCTCTAAAAATTAGGAAGCCAGAAACTGCCTCCCAGACCAAGAGCTGACCAGCACCGGATGGCGTTCCCAGAAAAAACATCTCCCAACTAACCCACTAGGCCTGCTCACAAAGCCAAGGGTTCCAAACTGGACAGACTAGCAGGCTGGAGAACTGGGAGGCAGCAGGGTCTGGCCCAAAGCCCTGACCCCCTACATCCATCCCCACTTCTGAAGTCTGGGCACCTTGGCCACCGGAGACCCTGCTGGCTGTGGCAGGCTCTGCTTTAGGGAGGTGTGGCCGAGGGTAGGATGGGGTAGAGGGCACATGCCAACTCACACCTGGCCAACCCTCTTGGAACCTGGACTCTACCCAGTGCTGGGTCCCCACACTGACCTCCACTGCAGGGCGCTGTGTAGGGGCCTGCCCGCCCACCGTGCCAGGCCCTCTCCTGGCTGCAACATCACCGCCATCCCGTAAGGCTGACCAGTGGCCCCAAGGTCAGGGCTCCCTCCCAGCCACACAAGGGGGGCAACAGCGGCAAAAGGGAGAGGCCCAGGGAGAGTGGAGCCTGCACAGGAGCGCGCCGAGCTGGTGGCCTGGACATCTTCCTCTCCAGGGGACCCCGAAAGCCAGGTGGATTCAGCCTGGAAACCATCAATCTCCTGATGAGGCTGCCCTGACGCCCAGAGTCAGCCGAGGACTTCTGAGCGAGTTCCTCGCTGTCTTCGGTGTGCTTTGCTTTCCTTTCTCGGGACAGTTTTCACAAAGACGCATACGTGAACTCTGTGGTGCTTTGTGGCATGTAAGTTACGTCTCAGTAAAGCTCTTCACAGAAACAAGGTAAGTAAAGACCTACAAGGCCTCGGAAGTTTGGTCTCCTTTGCCCATATGGCAGCCCTGCTTGCTCGGCTTGAAGGGCAGAGGCCTCCGGCACGCAGAAGGGCCCAGAGTCTCCACCGAGAGACCCTGCCGCCGCCGTCTGGGGAGGAGGGGACCCTGCCCCTCACGCCCGGTCCCCCGCCCCCGACTCCGGCCGACCCCGCCCCCCGCCCCCCCCCCCCCCCCCCCCCCCCCCCCCCCCCCCCCCCCCCCCCCCCCCCCGGCTCCGGGCCCCGGGCCCCGGGCCCCGCCCCCCGGCCCCGGCCCCGGCCCCGGCCCCGCACCCGGCCTGCACCATCCGACCCCTCGAACCCTCGCGACCCTCGCCGTCGACTCCGGCCCCGCGCGCACTCCTTGGAGGTCGGGGCTGATCCTTCCGGCCCGAGACCTCACGCTTGGGGGCCGACTGGGCCCGGCCCGATGCGGGGCAGCATCCGACCTGGGCCGCGGGCTGACCTCGACCCGCCGGGGCCCCCGCGCGCCGCCCCCCGCCCCAGGCCCGTGCCGCGCGGCGTACCAAGGCGGGGCGGTGCTCCTCAGCCGGCCTCCATGCGGCTCGTCGCCCCACCAGACGGGGCGGACCGCGGCCGCGGGGCGGGGCGGCCGGACGGGCCGGGGCCGGAGGGCCGGGCGGAGCGCGGTGTGCCGGGAAGCGTAGTTCCGCGCGCCTTCGGCCCGCCCTTGCAGGGAGCCTGTCCCGGGCCCGTGGACTACAGTTCCCAGGGGGCCGCGCGCGAGCAGCCTCGGACTTCACTTCCCAGGAGGCCGCGCGCGAGAAAGCCCCGCCCCGCCCCGCCTCCAGCGTCGGGATTCGAGGACTCAAGCGGCGTCTAGGGACCCGGGTTCGAGTCCCAGGCCTGCCACCCGACTGGGGCGGCGTTGCGAAGCGCCCCAAAATTCTCTGGCCGCAGCTCCCGGTCAGTAAAAGGGGGTTGACGTTCATATGGCCTGCTATGATACAGAACCGTCAATCCCGCCCGAAAGGGTCAGCGATAGCGCAACGCGAGGAGCAGAGGGAGTTCGGGTCGTGGATTGATTGCACCCATGTGGGCGCCTGGGCCACCCCTCGGCCTGGCGGCTGGGGTCCGGGGAGGCGCGGGTGGGGGTGGTGGGACGGCTGGAGGGGAGGGGGGCACAGGGTTGGGGTGGGGCCCCGGAGTGGGGGATAGCCCCGTCCAGCCCGGGCCTGGTTTGGGCCTGCCGGGCCGGCCCACCAGCGGTCCGAGGTGGGCGCCGGGCCTCCCCTCAGGTTCCAGGAAGGGGTTGCTGGCCCAGCCCTGCTGTCCCGCGCAGCGCCCGGGTTCCCACATTCTGGGTCTGGGGGTAGCCCTCTCGCGGGCTGGCTGACGTGGGAGGTGACGCCCCGTCCAGTCTCGTGCGGGGCAGGCTCCTGGTCGGCAGGCGGGGCTCTGTTAGGCGAGAGGCTCTGGGTTGACGTTTATCTGCCCGGCTCGTGGTCCAGGACCCCTGTCCCGCCCTTTCTGTCTGGTTCCTATTGTTCATCTCCTTCGGTGCTGGCACAGATCGCTTCTGCCCGCCCCCTACCTTGGCCACCCACACAGGAGAGCTGGAGTGAGCGCACTGTTGTCCCCTCGAGGCACCTGCCCCAGGACCTAGAGCCAGTCTGGCTGAGATGCCTACGCTGGGCTGTGTGATGGAGAGAGGCCTGGGTTCCAGGCCTGGCTGTCTGGGGTGGGGTCTGAGCTTCTCCCACAGCCCCTCCTCTTGGGAGAGGGAAGGCACCTCCTCCTGCCCTGCCCGGGGCTGGAGGGAAGGAGCAAGGAGGCAGGTGGAGGGTGTGTCACAGGAATGCTGATGCCCACAGTGCGCCCTCTGCCTGCTCCGGGCAAGGTGGCATCCCTGGCACCTGCAGGAAGAGGTCTGCTTCTGTGGGACGCTGACTCCCTTCTGTTCCCCAGGGCAATGGGTCAGTTCACACACCAAGGAACAGGCCTCTGGAGGAGACTGGTCTGAAATGTCCTGCCGGGCCTTGGCTCAGGGGGCAGGGCTGGGCGCAGCAGTCCCGCCGAAAACAGAGACTGGGGGCGGGGGGGGGGGGCGGCGCTCAGTGGCCGGTGTGCCTTAGCCCCACCTGGACACGTGTGCATGAGGAACTTCCGTGGACTCAGCGCACGGCCAGGCAGCGCGCCCCGCGGGTCTCTGGGAATGTCTCCACTCTGAGCAGAGCCCCTGGGTGTGCGTGGGCAGGGGTGGGGAGCCGGTCTGGGCTCCAGCCCCGCTCAGGGATTGCCTGGGGGCCCGTGGCAAACGCTGCTGCCGCCTGAGGTGAGAATTGGACTCCTGGGTGGGCACAGCAGCCCCTACCCCTGCAGGGTCACCTTGGCCCCAGTGCCCGGCTCACCACCACCACGGAGCTGGCTGCCCTTGTGGGACCGAGGGGCCAGGGGCTCATCCCACCCTGCAGGACCTGGTCAGCCTGCCTGGGTCCTGTGGGGTCCCTTCCCCAGATGAGTGGCAATGGTGAGTGCCAGCCCAAGAGGCAGCAGGCCATAGGACCTGGGATGCTGGGCTGGGGAGAGTGTCCTGACCCGGGTGAGGGTGAGTGCTTTCTGGGGAAAGGGGGTATGAATTGTACCGTTTTGCCATCTGGGGCCGTGCTGACCCTGGAGAGACTGCCCCTCCCAGAGTCAGCCAATTCCTAGAGACAGCAAACAGTTTCAGAAGCGAACCAGCCACCCACAGCCCCAGACCATCCCTCCTCCATGAGGTACTCTGTGTCCTCGGGGCCACCCTCTGCCTGCCCCAGTCCCCTGGGCCAGGCACCGAGAACTAGGGACAGCCCCTCCGCCCTGAGCCCACCGCGATTATTCACGCTGGCCGGTCCTGAGCCTGCTCACCCTGCCTCACATCTCTCCCTGCGGAAACCCAGTGAAGGCTCCCGCCCACGTGTCCCCTCTCCCTGCCTCCTGACCGGCCCTGGGGCCCCCTCCTCATGGGACCTGTGATAAACTGTCTTTGCAGTCGCAGTGGTCTCCTGATCTCTTGGCTTCACCATACCTGAGTGATGATAAAAACCTACATCTAAAACCCAAGTTGGGGGACTTCCCTGGTGGCGCAGTGGTGCAGAATCCGCCTGCCAGTGCAGGGGACACGGGTTTGAGCCCTGCTCCGGGAAGATCCCACGTGCCGTGGAGCAACTAAACCCGTGCGCCACAACTACTGAGCCTGCACTCTATAGAGCCCACATGCCACAACTACTGAAGCCCGCGCGCCTAGAGCCTGTGCTCTGCAACAAGAGAAGCCACCGCAGTGAGAAGCCTGTGCACCGCAACCAGAGAAAGCCCACACGCAGCAACCAAGACCCAACGCAGCCAAAAAGAAATTAATTTTATAAAAAACAAAAACGAAAACAGAAACACCCAAGTTGGGGTGCAGTCCCAGATGATGGATCGACTGCGCTCCCGGGAAGCCCAGCCTGCCCAGCTCAGGGCTGTTCCAGGGAGGGGCCTGTGGAGGGGCTTCGAGGAGGCCAGGCCAGTCAGGCCTCCACACGGTGCAGCAGGTGGTCCCACCCTGACCTGGGCTGAGCCCCCTTGTGACTGAGGCCCGCACCCCGCCTGGTCTAGCCCCCAGGGGTTTCTGGCCCAGCTGCCCCAGCCACCTGCCTTCAAGGAGCCTCTCTTCAGACCCTCGGGGTCTCCTGCTGTGGCCTATGGGGTGTGTGACTCCTTGGTGCACGCCCGGGACCAGCCTCATCCCCACCTGCATCCTGGGCCTGGTGAGGAAAGCAACCCCCCGCGCCCGTGATCCCCGTGACACGAACACCTCCAGAGCGCATCAGGGGCACCCCTTCCAGGAAGCCCTCCTGAGTCCTGCCAGTTCTTGCTATTCCCCCCAAGTGTACCTGGCAGCCCCTGACCTCAAGCATCTGATGGGGGGGCCGGCTTCCTGGGGGAGCTCACTCCATCTCCACTGAGTCTGTGTGAATCACCCTGTGGCCCAGAATGCACGCATGTTAGCTGGAGACCACGGTGTGTCAGCCGCGTGAGGACTGTGTGTTCTCATTCAGCTGTGGATGCAGCAGGGCCCCCAGGTGACCTGGAGGGCATCGGGGCGCCTCCCACGGCCCTGCCGCCCCCCCCCCCCCGCCCCCAGCTCCTCCACCCCGTGCAGGTTGGGTGGAGGCCCTGGACACAGGAGGCCTCAGCGGGGGACCGCAAGCCTCCGGCAGGATGGACCACTCAGGACTCAGGGGTATCAGAATAATCTTTATTGATATGCTCGGTGCTACCTTGTTAATACTGTCACGTTGTCACCGTGGCTGAGGTAATAGGGACGGCCCCGCCCAGCGCCGGCCCTGGGCTCCCACGGAAACGTCGTGGACCCTCGGGCGGGGGGGTGCTGATGGCCTTGGAGGGGACGTGGTTATTGCGTTGGATTCCTGCCCTCGCTGGCACGCTGGCGCCCTCGCCCAGCCTCACCCGTGCGTACTCACGCACACACTCGCACGCTTACCGCTAATGCACACACCCACTGGCACACTGGCGCCCTAGCTCTCTCTTCCGCACGCTCCCACACTCGCACACGCAACATTCTTTGTTTTGAATGCGTCTGAAGCCTCCTGGTAATAAATATACTCGCCAGTTACAGTAATCATAGTAAAATAAAGTACAGGTTTGTCGGGATACGAGGAGAAAGTGCACGTTGACCTTAGACTGGAGGGTGGCCCCTCCCACCGAGGGCTCCCGGTCCCTGCAGGGGGCAGCCCTAAGGTGCCACCACCCCCAGCTCCCTCCTGAGTTGTCCTGCCACTGCCCGGCCCCTAACGGGCCAGCGTCCCAGGCCCAAGACAAAAATCAACTAAAAAAATAAATTCTTCATCTCCCAGCCGAGCGCCTGATGCAGGGGAGGGGGGCGGTGGCTCTGGGCCTTTCTGGCTACGGGCTCTATGGGGGTCACGGCCAGACCCTGGCCCAGCCAGCGCCCCGGCGATGCCATCTGAGGGGCCGGCTAGGCGAGGTGCTGAGCCCCGTGGCATGCGGACAGGAGGCCGGGGTGTGGGCGGTGCCGGGCGAAGCAGAGGCCGCGCCCACGGGGGCGCCGGGGGCAGTGGCGCACTGCGGTCATGCAGGGGGGCCTGCGACGGCCTGGGCAGCCCTGTCCCCTCAGAACTCCACAGCACTCACTGCTGTCCTTGTCTCCTCAAAGGTGGCAACGAGGATCTGCTGGGGGGGAGGGATGGTGATGAGGCTGCCCACGTCCGGGGGTGCTCGGGGGGCCCCGTCCTCCTCCTCCCGTGCCTCGTACAGGGTGCTGATGTGCAGCAGCGGGTGGGTGGCGTTGCGGCTCAGGATGGCGAGGGGGTCAGGCTTGCCCAGGCTGGCTGGCGACAGAGGGGCCGTGGCCGGGGCGGCGGAGGGCGAGCAGACGTGAAACGGGCCCCCCGAGGGCAGCGCGGCCCGGGCTGGCTCTGCGGGGAGCGGTGCATCTGCAAACAGCCCAGAGCACAGAGCCTCTGCAGGCCCCTCTCCCCACCTGCTGCCTCCCCGCTCCTCCCGCCTGGCCTGCTCGGGCTCTGAAGCCCCCGCACACAGCGGCCGGCCTGGGGCGGGGGGGGGGGGCCTCTGGCCGCCCCAGGAGCTGAGCGCCCGTTTCCAGAACCTTCTTCAGGTGCCAAGCAGCCTTACCGTGTGTCCCCGCCAGCCCTTCATCCGGAGTGCCCCACAGGGCCCTCGAGTGAGGGTCCCGCCTGTCGTCACCCCGGCAGCAGGCTCCCCTGCCCAGCCCCTGCTTCCATCCAGCTGGTTCAGTCCTTAACCCCGTCCACGCCCCTCCAGCCCTGCCCATCCCTACCTGTGGTGGCTGCCGCTGTCAGGCCCAGCCCGCACTCCTCTGCCTGGGACAGGAAGCCCCCTTCCTGGCTGCGGGAGGCCGGCAGGGCGGCGGGCCTGGCCTCGGCCTTGGTCTTCTTGGTGCCTAGGACGTAGGGATGCACGTCCAGGGAGAAGTGGCGGGCATGCTTCTTGTCGGGGGGCGGGCCCGTGTCGCCCCCGCCACCCTTATAATGGTGCGCGGCGCGTGCGCCCGCGTCCAGCAGCGGCGCGATCAGCGTGTCGGTGGCTGTCTTGCGGCGCACGGGCTTGGGCTTCTCGGCCTTGCTGTTCTCCACGCGCATGATGGCCAGAGGCTCCTTGAAGGGCTGGGGCAGCGGGTTGCTGGTGGGGATCCACTTCATCTTCTTGCGGGGCCGCTTGACCACGGGCGGCTCAGCGGCGCCCTCCGGCTCGGCGGGGTTGGCGCTGGGGTCCACGGTCTGCACGCCCTCGTCGCGCACGGTGGGCGTGGCGTCGTGGTTGGACTGCGCAAGCGCGGCCAGCAGCTGCCGCACCACGTTGTCGTACATGAGGTCGCTCTCGTTGGTGATGAAGTCCAGCCGGTTGAGCGACTTGATGTGGTCGCGGTTCTCGTTGCAGAACATGGCCAGGATGTTGATGTCGCAGAACTGCGAGCGGCGCCACTGCCGGCGGGTCTTGATGCCTACCTTGTGCAGCTTGTCAAAGATGAAGTTGCTCTTGCGGAAGATGAAGAGGTGGATGAGGTTGACGAGGATGATGAGGTTCATGGAGCAGAGCAGCGCGATGTCCACGCCCGCCACGATGCGCTGCAGCTGCACTGACGGCAGCTTGCAGGTGACACGCACGGCCGGGCCGCCCCCCGGGGCCGCGCCCAGCGCGCAGGTGAACTCATTCTGCTTCTGGGTGGCGTAGTAGGTGCACAGGTAGGAGATGGGCGCCACGCTTAGCAGCAGGATGAGCAGGTGCCGCGCCAGGTAGAGTTTGGCCAGGAAGTTGCTGCGGCCGCGGCGCTCCAGGTACTTCTCGAACAGGTTCTGCTCGGGGCTCTTTTCCTTCTCCGCGTTCTCGATGATCTCACGCCGCTCGCGCTCCGTGATGCCGGGCCCCTTGGACTGGATCTGCTTCTCGATCTTGGGCGCGCGGCCCTCGGCAGCCCGGTGGTAGCAGTTGTCGATCTCCTGCAGCAGGAAGTTGAGCTCGGAGGTGAGGCGCGTGGACGCCAGGAACTCCCAGCCCAGCGCGGGCACGTACATGATGGCCGCGAAGGCCAGCAGCGAGTAGGGCAGCAGCTTGTGCTCAAACAGCGACGGCCACAGGCTGGCGTCCACGCCGGGCAGCGCGTCCCGCAGCTCCGTCCAGCAGTAGCCGCGGGCGTACAGTGCCTGGTCGCGGGTGAAGTTGTGCGGCGTGTAGCAGTAAATGGGCTCCTCTGGAGGCAGAGAGGAGAGGGGGCTGGGGGCGAGCCGGGCATCGGACCCCTCCCGCCTGCCCCGCGCTGAGCCCCCTTCCGCACACCTCAGCGTGGTGGCGTGGATCTACCCCCGGTACCCCGCCCCCCAAATACTGCAGTCAGCTGTGGCACAGACGCAGGTGGGTTGGGGGTGGAGGGTAGGGCCGTGCCCACCCCGCCCTGGGCGGCCGACCTGCACTTGGAACCTCAGGCCCCGCTCCGAGTGCCGTAACGTCCCCATGTGAACACAGGGACGAGTCCCAGTGAGGGCGGCACAGGCCACACCACTCAGCTGGGGCTTCTCTTCCAGTGGCACAGCTGGACCAGCCCCCAGCCTGGCACTGCCCCGGGCTCCATCTTGAGAAGGGCAGGTGTCCTGGCCAGGTCCTACCTACCCAGAGCCGGTTACGGTGGCACAACTAAGGAACAGCACAAGTGGCCCTGCCTGCCCTTGAGCGTTGAGGAGTGTCCCCCCAAGACCCACTGTCCTGGGGAAGGGCAGGCCTGGGGTCCCCGGACACTGGGTGGGCAGGGGCAGCCACCCCGGGGACCTGACAGGAAGGATTCACCACCCAGCCCACAATGTCACGCAGGAAAAACGGTTGTCACCGAGCTGTCTCCCCCCAGGTGAGGACAGGCGCCAACCAACAGCGGAGAACGTGGGACGCTGCCCACCCCCCGACCCTGCCCTCCAGCTGGGCCTCCCGTTGAACGCTTCTCAGAGGGGAGAGCTTGGCTGGCTCCGAGCCGTCCTCAGGGCAGGGCGTCACCGTTCACGGCCCCTGAAAGCTGGGCCACTCGGCTGTCAGGCCAGGCACCAGTCCTTGTCACCACAGACCGGGCACGTGCGCCCTCTTGCAAGTGGCAGAGCCTGGCCCCCCCCCGCCCAGAGAGCAGCGTCCCACTGACAGGAGGTCACCGCCCCCAGCCCGACCACAGCTAGCATACACACCAGCCCGCCCTAGCCTGGACCCTCCCTCTCGCGCCGAAGAATGGCCCCCAGGGTGGATCCACTGAGTCTCCCTCTGCTCCAGCTTACGCCCCTCACCCCACGAGGCTTGAGACCAGGAAGCAGCGGGGACCAACGCACCTGTCTGTCTGTCTGTCTGTGCAGGCCCCTCCCAAGGCCTGCCCCATATTAAGCCCGGCCTTTGAGGCCGGGAGAGGCAGACGGTCACTGCTGGTGCCTCGCAGGCGCCGAGGGGGCTGGCTACACATCTGGGCACGGAGACCCCACAAGTGCCTTCGGTCCCAGCGCGCAGAGGTCACCTGGCCTCTAACATACGCACAGCCCCGGCCACTGCCACCAGCGTGACAGCCCTGCACCATCCTGAGGGTTGAGGGGGGCTTGAGGTGGGCCTCAGGATCGCCGGAGTGGGGCCCACAGCTCGTTGCAGGTGGTGTGGTCCAACGGCCATGGCAGCAGGACCTGGGGCTCCACGTGGCAGGCACTGGGGAGTCATGGAGGGCTCGGGGCGGGAGTCACGGGCGGGTGAGCTCTGCTCGGCTGTGGTGGCGAGGCCAGGGGCTCCGAAGAGGAAGCACACGAGGGACGGGGCTTGGCCGAAGATGGGGCGGGGTCAGGAAACGCTGGTACCCACAGCCCAAGGCCCCTGACGAGGACACAGATTTGGGGCCTAGTGGTGAGTTGGGCTCAGAGAACATGGAAAAGGCACCGGATCCCCCCTCGTGGTTGAGAAGGTAGCATTTGATTCACTTGCCTTTTGTCCTCACAGCCGACTCCAGGCCAAGGAAGGGCTGACGCTCTTCTCTGGGGGAAAAGGAGAGCGGGGAGAGGTCCCTGGGACCCCCAGGCCCCTGGCCCAGGCCCCAGGGGAACTGGGAGGGTGCCGCGGCTCTGGGGCACGGAGGGGGCCTGTCCCCTGGCCGTGAGTGCTGCAGGCACAGGGGAGCTGGGTCACCCGTGGACGGAAGCAGGGCCCCCATGGGTCCCCACATCCTCTCACGTCTGCCACCGCCCCCTGGCTGCTGGGAGGGGAGGAGGGATGAGCCCTGGCTCAGGAGAGGCCCAGCCCCAGGGCCCCTCGGGCTCTACACCGGGGTCTCTGTGTTTCCCTGACCTGCAAAGCAGGTCCAATAGCCCAGCAGAGACTAGATGTGTCATGCTGGTGCCTCAGGACACACGTGTGCAGTGACCCTGGCCCGGAAGAGCTGCGGCCACATGTCCTGACTTGAGCTGCAGGGGCCTGGGTGCTGGGCCGGACTCTGGTTGGGGGTGGGGGCGACCGCTGAGCCAAGGGGCCTGGGCACCGGGCGCTCAAACACTGCGGTGCCAGCACGGGTGTCTGACGGGGACCCGCAGACCCAGCCAGCTCACCCAGGGCACCTTTCCTGACGATGGCACTGTGTGGACTCTGGACCCGAGCGCCCCTGGCTATGCCCCAAGAGGACACCGGGGCCAGGGTCCTCGCAGCCCCGGGTGCTCCCAGAGACCCCGTCGTGGAGCGCGCAGGGCCGACTGCAGTGCCGTGGAGAACATCGAGCCAGAGCAACAGCCAGGGCTTGCGAGGCCGCTTCGGGGAAGAAGCCGTGTGTGCGATTCCGAATTCGCTGCAATTCTGGGGCTGCTCCCAGTCCCCAGGCCAAGCCCAGCCCTCGAGAGCGTCCCCTCCCAGCCCGAGCTCCCCAGTTCCCTTGGAGACCCTGCCTGACTGGGGATAGAAGAGGCACACCCGTTACAGGCATCTCGGAGACGTCGAGGGTTTGGCTCCAGACGCCAGCGATAAAGCGAAGATCACAATAAAGCAAGTCACACAAATTCTTTTCTTTCCCAGTTCATATAAAAAGAATGTTTATACTACACTGTAGTCTATGTCTACATGCTGTATGTAGCTGTATGTATATCTAAAAACCAATGTACATACCTTAAATAAAAATACTTTATTGCTAAAAAATGCTATGCACCGTCTGAGCCTTCAGCGAGTCGTAATCTTTTCGCAATAGTAACATCAAAGATCACTGCTCACAGGTCACCGTAACAAATATATTAATAAAGAAAAAGTTTGAAATACCGTGAGAATTACCAAAATACGGCACAGAGACACGAACTGAGCAAATGCTGTTGGGAAAATGGCACCAGGAGACCTGCTCGTCGCAGGGTTGTCACAAACCTTCAAATCGTGAGAAACGCAATATCTGCGAAGCACAATAAAACGAGGTCTGCCTGTGTTTGGCTATTTTAGGAAAAAGCAGCTGTTGGTCCCCTCTTCCCAGGGCCCACGTAACATCTGGAGAAACCGGTAGCCCTTCAACGCCCCGCTCCCCCGCCATCCTCTCTTTTGGCCGTGCTCCTGGCTGACCCTCCATCCACCACTGAACGGGTCTGCACAACGGGGTAGTCTGTGGAGCCACCGGGGCCTTCCCGCCACCTGCCGCCCTCCAGCCTGGGGATGCGCACAGGCCCCGGTATTCAGGGAGGTCCCCGCCTGGCCGGCTCCTCACCATGAGCCCAACGGCCAGCATGTGCTTGCCCACGTGTCACCAACAGGCAGACACGTCGGACCCCCGCCCCCTGCTCCAGGGCACCAGGTGACGATCTGGGTGCTGGGTGGGCTGGTGGGGGTGAGCGCCGGGTCCCCTTGAGCCGAGCCGGGCTCCAGTGGATGGGACGTGGATCCTTCCAGCAGTGGCAGGACATACTCTGGGCCCGGAACCTGAAGATGGATGGTGACCCAGTGCTGAGGGGACGGGTCGGGTGTGCTCCTGTCTGGGGGCGGGGGATGCAGCTGGAGGGGCCTCCAGCGCCCCTTGAGGGTCAGAGCTTCTGACCTCGCTTCCTCTTGTGCCCCTTTGGTCCACTGCAGTGGTCCCCTACTGTCCTCAGATCTGGAGAAGGGACCCGGGGACGATTCTGAGCTCTGTGAGGAGCGCCAGGTAGACGGACCCCGATCCAGGAGAGCAGGAGAGGCAGCTGCCACTGCCTCGAACCGCGGAGGGAGCAAGGGGACTGTGCGGCCTCAGTCACTCAGCAGCGGGAGAGCTCGTGAAGCCACTGCTACCCCCCATTTGCTCTGCGACCCGGAACAGGATTACCACGGGGCAGACCTGGGCCCCACGCGCCAGACATGCTCCACCGGGTGGATTTTGCGTCGCGGGGTGCCGGGCCGCAGGACCGGCACCCGCCTGCCCTGGCTCAGAAGGCCTGCCTCGCCCTTGCTAGGGAGGCACCGGACCCCTCCCGACCAGCATCGGGCCCAGGCGTGTCCCCAGACACACGCAGGTGGGTGTGAAAGGGCAGGCGGCACAGGGAGGCCAAGGGTACCGCCAGGAGCAGAGATGAAGGACACACTCGGGGAGACCCAGCAGCCCAGCGGCCCTCCCCACACGGGGGGGAGCTGGTTCACAGCCGAATATCAAGGTGGGGGCCCTGTCCCAGGAGGTCGCCTCACGGCGACTGAGTCCTGAGCCTGCCCCACCGTGTGCATCCGGAGTGGGTAGGATTGTTCCCCCAAAAGATGTTCTAGCCCCAAGCTCTGGTACCTGTGAATGTGACCTTGTTTTTTGGAAAGAGTCTTTGCAGATGTGATCAAGTTGAGATGAGTCACGCTGGATCAAGGGGGCCCCGGTCCAATGACTGGTGTCCTCATAAGAGGAGGGAAATTTGGACAGACACCCAGGAGGAGGTGTGAAAACGCAGGCAGAGATCAGGTGATGTGGCCACAATGAAGCCAAGGAAGGCCCAGGACTGCAGAGCCTCCAGAACTGGAGAGGCAAGGAGGGACCCTCCCTGGGGCTTCGGGAGCATGGCCTGCCCACAGCTGGATTTTGGACTTTGGGCCTCCGCACTGTGAGACAATAAGGCTCTAGTGTCTGGAGTCACGAGTTTGTGCCAACCTGTCAAGGCTGCCCCAGGAGACACCTGTGCACAGCCTGACTTCCCCCCCCAGGCTCCTGGGGAGCGTGCTGACCCCACCCGGGGGTGGGAGGAGGCAGCCTGGACAACGTCCACCCTCAGGTCACAGGGACCCCTAACGGGTGAGTCCTTTGTACAAGGAAGCCTGTCCATGTCCCTCAGAGGAGAGTCGCCTTGTCTGCCACGGGCTGATGGGCTGCGGAGGGGCCTCCCTGGACATCTGGGCCCTGAGACCGCTTGCCAGCCAGACCGTGTGTGGGGGGCCGTCTCCCGCCTCCAGCCGCCCAACCACCTGCCGCGTGTGGGCCCCGGGAGCCCCCTCCTCCTCCTTCCTGCCTCACCTGGGGTCACCCCTCCTTAGGAGGCCCTCAGGTGCTCCCCAAATGCACTGAATCTAACCAGGACCACGTCTGTTGGCGGCAGCTTCAATCTCTCATCCCGTCCACGCTGCCGTGGTCACTGCCCTTGTCCGGTTTCTTCTGCCTGCATCAGCCTCACAAGCACTGGGCCTGCTGCTGAGGCCAGGAGGGTCCACTACCCACCAGTGCCTGCTGCTCCTCCAGGCCCTGCCTGCCCTGGGGGGCCTCTGCCCAAGACCGGCCCAGGCTCCCAGTGCCCCCCCCCCCCAACCGACCAGGATCTGCCCACTTCTCAGGGTCTTCATCCCACCACCCGCCCCAGGACCCTGCCCAGAGGCCGTGCTTTGGTGTCCGCTGTCCCCATCGCCTGTAACTTCCTTTCTTGGTCCCCACCTGGCCCCTCCTCCTTCCCTCAGACCCTGCCCACTCCCCCTTCTGGTCGCCCCTTTTCCACGCCAGACCCCACGTCTCCTTGATGCCTGGGACCGCCGGGTCCGCCCGGTGTTGAACCCACGGAAGGTAAATTCAACACATCGGAAGAGAGAGATCAGGGAGGCAGCCCCAGCGACCGGCGCCACATGCAAGGGCGGGGGACTGTTGAGGGTCTGCGGGGAGACCCCGGGGCACCGCCCACACTGCCGGCCCCAGTGGGGAGGCCCGCGGCGGTTGGCGCGGCGAGGGTGGCCCGAGAGGGCACGCGCCCCTCCCGCCGCGCGCCTCCGGCCTCACCTGCGAAGTTCTTGGTGAAGACCAGGGTGACCAGCAGGATGGGGACCAGCACGGTGCCGATGGTGACCACGCGATCGAACGGCAGCTCCAGCTTGAGCTGCAGCAGCAGCGCGGCCAGGGCGCCCGCCTTGTCGTCCTGCGCGCCGGGCAGGATCAGCTCGCGCAGCTTCTCGCCGGCCAGCAGCGCCGTCGCCATGTCCGCGGACGGCTCCAGGAGGTGGTGCATGGGGGGCGCGGGGGACCCGGGGCGCGGGGCCCGCGGTGGGGGCGGGGGGCGCTCCGCCGCCGCCCCCCGGGGCAGGGGTCGGGCCGCCCGGGCCGGCGCGGGCTGCGGGGGGGCGCAGGGGCCGCCGCCCCCGCCTCGGCTGCAGCCCCGGCGCGGCCCCGGCGCGTCTTTCCGGCGGGGGCGGCGGCGGGACCCCCGCCCCGAGCGGCGGGCGGCGGCTGCGGTCCCGCCGCGGGGAGGGGGCTGTTTACCTGCGGCGACGCGCGGCGTGGCTCCGCCCCCCCGCGCCCCCCCCCCCCGCACGCAGATGCGGCGCCGGCGATGACTTGGCAAAAAATATTTAAATTAAATAAAATGAATGAACAATGACTGGTTCTTTCTCTTCCTCAGGGCGGAGAGGAGGGGGAGGCCGAGTGGGGGTCGGCCCTCGCCCGAGGCTCGGGGGTGGCTGCACGCGGTGGAGATGCGGCGGGGCCGGCCGCGTCCTGGGTCCCCGTCTTCCAGCCCCGCGTCCGGGAGCCGGCCCGTAGAGCGGGCTTCCTCGTCCGCCTCCCGCACCCGCTCTCCGCTCTCTACCGAAGCCTGGCCGCCACCGTGGGCGCTGAGGCTCCCACCCACCCGGGCTGCTGCGGACACAGACGGGGGACTGCCACCCCCCACGCGGGGCAGCCGGCCGGCGGACGCCGCGGGGCGTCTCCTCACTGCCTCCACTGCAGCCGTGGCCCCGGTGCCCTTCCCGCCCTCCCCCCCCCCCGCCCCCGCGTCACCTCCACGCGGTCCCGCGGCCTCTCTAGCCCTGCACCTACCTCCTCCCCATCACCCCCTCCGTTTGCCTTGGTCAGTGGCATTCTCCCGGTCGGCCTGTGCCCGCATCTTCGTGACCTTTACCCCCTCCACTCCGACACCCCCGTGCCCACCCTCAGGCACCACCCCTCTCGCACCCTCCTGGGTTCGGTCTCGGGCGCAGAGCCCAGCTGCCACCTTCATGCAGATTGCCTGCAAGACTCGCTGTATTTCACTTCTTATTCTTTCATAAAAGGTCCCCCTCCCACTGTAATAGGATATACACGCGCTCTTTGTAAAACATTTAGCATAGTTGGAGTTTCAACTTCACTCAGTAATTCGTCCAACTATGTCTTGAGCACCCACATTTGCAGGCCTTGAGGCGCTGCTGTGAGCTGATTTCCCATCCCCTGCCAGGGGGCTCAGAGAGGGGGGGATGTCCTCTACAAGCCTGAGCTTCACACTTTTTTTTTTTTTTTTTTAAATATTTACTTATTTAGGCTGCGCGGGGTCTTAGTTGCAGCATGCATGCGGAATCCAGTTCCCTCACCAGGGATGGAGCTCGGGCTTCCTGCATTGGGAGCGCGGACTCTTAGCCCCTGGACCGCCAGGGAAGTCCGGGGGTCGCCGTGCTTTTGAAGACTCACCAGTGTTTCTGAGTGACGCCCACCCGTTCTACCTGTGTACCGCTCACTGAGGGAGGCGGGCGGCTTCCATCCCCAACCCAGACACCTCCAGTCAGGGGCTGGCCTCGCCCCTGCAGCAGCACGTTTCCGTGACCCAAACGCCGGTGCGGGTCCCCCCACATTCTCCTTTTCCCTTATTTAATGACTTCGGTATTCATGGCCTTTCCTTTTCCGTATACATTCTGGAGGATGGGGAAGATGGAAGTCTGTGCTGCCTTAGGCTGTTCCATGCGTGAACAGGGCACATCCCTCCATTTACTTACATCTTCTGTGCCTCCTGTAATGGAATCATTATTTCTCTGTAACGTCTTGTTGGTTCTTCAGGTTACTTCCTAGACACCCTGTAGTAGTTCCGCTGTAAACAGCCAACACTTTCTGCGGTGTATCTCAGTTGGTTAGTCTGGTTAGGAGAAAAACCGCTGGTCTCCATGTGCTCTCAGAATTGGCAGGTGGCTATGGCAGGTGGCAGAGTTGCCACCGGAGCACAGCGGGTGTGCGGCGGATGCTGGCAGGACGAGCGCGCAGGACCCACAGGACAGAGGGCGCAGCCGGAACTGGTGGCCCTGCACCCCTACCCCCACGTCACGGCAGTCCCTCCGTCGCTGTCCTCATCCCAGAGAGGGGCCTGGGTGGGGAGGTGACACCTGGACAGGGGCTCCGATCCTGCAGAGGCTCCAAGCTCCACCCTCCCTGCCCCTTGGGCAGGGGTGGACAGCAGGGGCTGCACCGGTCCTCACCCCCACCTGGCTCAGACTGGGGGGCTACTCTCCCCAAATCCCGTCTCTGGGGCAGGATGGCATTAGGGGAGCAGCCTGCCCTTTCTCGTGCTGATCCACTGACGTGTGGCTTTTGACACATGGAAGGACTTTGGAAGGTTGAGGGACATTACTACAGCAAAACCTTCATTCTCATCTCCATTTAGGTGATGTCTCATCAGCTCACACGTCAATGAAGACGAAAAACAGGAAAAAGCCTAACGCTGAACCATGTCTTATTACTTGGGGGAACCCCAAGTAACGTTCGCCCTTGAAGACGGGCGGCTCATTAACTGACGCATTTCCAATTCTACTTCCACGTTCAGTTACGAAAATTTGCAGTGTCTGTGCATCGTGTTGAGTGAGTACGTACGTACCTAATGATTCTGAGAACACAGAGGAAGTTATTGTTCCCAGGTCTGGCCTCATGGTCTCACAGATTAGGACAAACGACCCCCTCGATGTGCTGCAGGTATTTGTCTGGGAGCAGCCGAGGGTGCTGGATAGGACAGGCCACGGCACGACACGGCGGACGGTCATCTCACCCCACACTTGGACAGCAGGTGGGCAGGGAGCTCTGCCCCACCGGCCCCCTCACTCTGGAGACTGGAGCCACCGTCCTGGGGTGCCCAGGCACCTGGCGGAGGAAGTGGAGCTGGTGAGCTGGTCCACTCGAGCCCTGTGGCACTTCTGTTGGCCCTTCGTTGGCCAGAGCTCTCAGCTGGCCCCGCAGGGCTGGGTGGGGAGGCGGGTCACAGCCCACCGTGTGCCCGGGAGAACAGACCCTCTGTGACGCCATAACTCTCAACTCAGCACATTTCTGCACTGGGGTGCAGTTCTGTGGAAAGGAGGAATAACATGATGATTACAGTTGTGAAAGGACAGCTTGCTGGGGTCCTTTTTAAGTGGATGAGGGCGAGCGTCAAATTGCAATGGCATTTTGAATCTGTCGGAGATGCTGAAAAGGCTGCTGGAACTGTTCTACTTTAAAATGGCGCCAGTTACAACAGGCTGGGCACGAGTAACTTTAAAACATGAATCAAAAGCTCGGACAACTTACAAACGAGGGGCGGGACACACCATTTCCAAGTTTCACTTAGGGGATCTCTGTGCAGCCACACCTGCCCACGGTGCTTTTTTTTTTTTTTTTTTTTTTAAATTTGTGGTTGCGTTGGGTCTTCGTTGCTGCGTGCGGGCTTTCTCTAGTTGCGGCGAGCGGGGGCTACTCTTTGTTGCGGTGCGTGGGCTTCTCGTTGTTGAGCACGGGCTCTAGGCGCGTGGGCTTCAGGAGCTGTGGCTCACGGGCTCTAGAGCACAGGCTCAGTAGTTGTGGTGCACGGGATTAGTTGCTCCGTGGCATGTGGGATCTTCCCGGACCAGGGCTCGAACCCATGTTCCCTGCATTGGCAGGCAGATTCTTAACCACTGCGCCACCAGGGAAGTCCTCTGTGGTGCCTCTAACCTCTGCTCCACGAGGTGTCCATGCTGGTCTAGGTGGCTCGGCCTCCCACAGACTCTGACCCTTGGAGGGCAGGCACCGTGCGCTTCTGCCCACAGGCAGCAGAGGTCCCTGCTTGGGCACCAGCCCCCATCCCCATCCAAAGGTCACACTGGGGCTCCTGCCTGTTCTGGCCCAGCCAGGCTGTGCAGCGCCCTCCTGCCCTTGGCACACAGGTGTGCCCTGAGTACTGCCACCCCAGAGACACCTCTGGGTCCCTGCTGAGGTGTCCCCTGGCCCGCCCAGCCCCTTACTGCCTGCAGCCCCTGCTGCTCCTGCCCTGGCACATGGTGACCAAATCCCGCTACTCACCACTGAGGATGGAGAGTGGGACCCAGCCACGTGTGCTCAGCCAACACTGGTTCCCCCCCACCGGAATTTCAAGGTGTCCACTGTCACCGGTTGGTGTCAGAGGCCCGGACCCCAAGACCCTGCTCTCGAGAGGGTGGCCTGGCAAAGCAGAGTGGGCTGGACTGGGACTCGGCCACGGAGAAGACCAAGGGGGGCAGAGCCAGGTGGCAAGTGGGCAGGAGGTGTGGACCGAGGGGGTTCAGGGGGACACTGACTTCCACTCAGACTCTGCCAGGTGGGGCTCGAGGCTGCTCAGAGTGACCTGGCAACTGTCCTGGCAGCCCATGCACGCAGCCAAGGCCAGAACCTTCTCATGTCCTGACAAGCTACTGGCTCTGTTTCTGAACCCAGCCATTCCCCCAC
>RJWK010032257.1:0-23717 GCA_004363435.1 Platanista minor
AAAAAAAAAAAAAAAAAAAAAAATTAAATAGCTTGGGCCTCCCTGGTGGCGCAGTGGTTGAGTCCGCCTGCCGATGGAGAGGACGCGGGCTCGTGCCCCGGTCTGGGAAGATCTTACATGCCCGCGGAGCGGCTGGGCCCGTGAGCCATGGCCGCTGGGCCTGCGCGTCCGGAGCCTGTGCTCCGCAACGGGAGAGGCCACAACAGTGAGAGGCCCGCATACCGCAAAAAAAAAAAAGTGTGTAAATTCGAAGTTGCTTGAGGAAATGTTTTCAGTGACTAGAAAATAAATTGACTCCTGGTTTGAGAGATAAGTTATTTAATATGAACTTTTGTACTTCTTACTTAGAAATTGTACAATAAATAAAGTGTATTTTTACTGATCCTCTACCTGAAGAAATCTAAAGTTAAAAATGGTGCCTTACTTTAAAGCGAGGCAAAGTTTTATTTCACTTGGAACTATGTTCTACACTAGACTAGAGTTTTACTAGGCACTAGAGTGTCTTGGTTCAGGCTGTTACAACAGAATACCATGGACTGGGTGGCTTAAACAGCAAACATTTATTTCTCACAGTTCTAGAGTCTGGGACGTCCAGGATGGAGGTGCCAGCAGATTTGGTGTCTAGTGAGAACTCGTGGGTTGCAGACCCCCAACCTCTCCTTGCATCCTCATGTGGCAGAAGGAGGGCAAGAGAGCTCTTTTGGGTTCTTTTCATAAGAGCACTAGTCTCATTCATGAGCTCTCCACTCTCATGACCTAATTACCTCCCAAAGATCTCACCCCCTAATACCATCACACTGGGGGGTTAGGATTCAACATATGAATTTTGAGGGGACACAACATTCAGTCCATTGCACTGAGTTAGAGTCCTTGAATCTATTTGGACAGTCTTTTAAATTTCAGAACCTCCTTGCATCCTTGCAGAGTTTAAGGTTGGCTGTGGACAGGCAGGAAGAGATGATGTAGACCCAGAGACCCACACTATATGCACAACCAACTGTAAGATTAAATTAAATTCTCATTTTATCAATATTTGCCAAGGTTTCTGAAACCCACTAGAAACCAGTTTGTCACAATGAGTGGAAATAGATGCAGCATATTTGAGAGCAGCTACCTGAAGCTCCGTGAAGGTCCCAATATGGGTGTGGACCTGCTGTGATACTGAGAAAGTAGGAAAGCTTGATATTGTGCTGTGTGCTAAAGCTGATGCTCCATTTAAGGGAGTTTTTTTTCCAAAATGATTTTTTTTTGTTTGTTTTTTACTGAAGTACAAATGATTTACAATGTTGTTTCAGGTGTACAGCCAAGTGATTCAGTTATACCATACATATATATATATATAGTCTTTTTAAGATTCTTTTCCATTATAGTTTATTACAAGATATTGAATATAGTTCCCCGTATCCTTGTTGTACAAAATGGTTCTTGAATCAAAATCTCCTTCAGTGAGACCAGATCCTTATGAAGGGAAAATAGAGCCCAAACGTTGCTGAAGTACCTCTCCTACCAGTTTTCCAATATTATGGCAAGGCCATTTCCTATTATAATCCTTTTCTGTTATTCAGCAGGCATCAAGCTCTATGATTCTTTTATTCTATTTTATAATGCCCACATTTCCTCCTGGCTCTACCAAACATCTTTAAAATATTAATCAAGAAATGTTTCATTCAGTCAGTTATCATTTCAAATATTTGAGCATCTGTTATACTGTTCCAGATGCTAGGGAGCTTACATTTCAGTGAAAGATACATTTGGTAAGGATTATAACTCCAGGAAGTGAAGAGAATAAAGCAGGGCATGAGGATAGAGTAAATGGTGGTGCAGGGAATATTTCAGGTAGTGTGTTCAGGAAAGATATCTCAGAGATGACAATTGCTCAGAGACGTGAAAAATGAGTCGGAATCAGCTGTTGGAAGATTTAGGGGAGGAGTGTGTCAGGCAGCTGGAACAACAGGCACAAAACATGCTGTTATAAAACAAGGAGGACAGTTGTTTGGAGTGTGGTGACTTAGGGGAGTGTGGTAGAAGAAGTTAGAGGACTAGACTAGGAAGTCCAGGAGAGCTTTGTCAACCAAAAAACTGCACAATGTGAGAGTTATGAGTTAAGTTTTATTTGGGGCAAAATGAGAAATATAGGCTGGGAGACAGCCCCTCAGATACCTCTGAGGAACTGTTCCAAAGAGGTAAGGTGGGAGGTCAGTATATATGTGATTTTAGTGAAAGGGGTATACACGCAATCAAGCACACATTTTGGCAGAAGGTTGCTGCTGGTCATGAGGAGCAGATGTCTCCTTTAATGATTTTAGTGCTTTTCTAGATATGAGAAGATGCAAGAAATTAGGCTCATAATATCTTCTCCTGAAAAATACCTAACTCTCTGAAGGCCTGTTCTGCCAGTTTTTCCCGGGGAACATAGTGCCTCATTCCTGACGTCTGCTGTGAACTCCTTTCAGGGTGTGTTGAAGGTCAGCAACTGCAGTGGCTAGTACTTCATCCTTGTAGAGGCAGATGGAGGGTGACAAGTTTTATGGCAGCTTTGTAGGCCACCATCAGAAATGGGATTGTGTGCGGGGGATAATGGGAGGCCATGAAGGGCTTGGAGCAGACGAGAGACATGAGATATTAAATGTTTTACATTTAAGTAGATCATCCTGGTTGGTGTTTGGAGAATGAATTATTGGATGAAAAATGATAAGAGGCTAATAAGACATGAAACTAATCAGGAGGCTGTTACAGTGGAATAGGCAAGAGGTAATGTTCTGAACTAGGGTAGAGGTGATGGAAGCAGTGAAATGTGGTTAGGTTCAGGACATATTTTATGCATAGAGCAGAAGGACTTGCTGATGGATTGAATCAGTGGAAAGAAAGGAATCACAAATCTCAAAAATGACCTAAACAGCTAGGTAAAAAATTGCACTTTTTTCTAAAGTGGACAAACAGAAGGAGTTGGGTGTGTGTTGGGGGGGTGGTGAGGAGAAGGACAGTGGAAATAAATATTTTGTTTCAGACAAATGGAGTTTGAAATACCTTTAGTCATCATTCAATTGGAAATGTCCAGTATGCAATTGGATGTACAAGTCTGGAGTCTGGGGAGAGATCAGGCCTGAGGAGTACATTTCATTCAACAATTATTTATTATATGTATGGTAATACTTCACTGTAGTGGGAGATGATGCTTTCAGCTTCTCATTTATTTCCAAGGATTCTTCAAACTCTTTTTAGGAATGTCAAACTTATAGGACAGAGCATTCTGTAAAAATCTTGCAAGATTTGCCAGATGCATACAGATGTTAGCTAGATAGCTCAGATGTTAGAGAGGAGAGTTAGCAGGACGGATGTTCATAACTATATTTGAAGGCAGTAAGCTACTATCTGGGAAGTGATCAATGGAAATGCTAATCCTTCCACTTTGGGGAAAAGCAGACAACCCTGAGTACAGCTTTACACTCAGCTGTTATGGGTTCCATTTTTATAAGGACGAAGAGATATTGCATAACCTGAGAATGACAACCCTTTAATAGTTCTTAAAAGGGAACACATTCTGCCTGCTATTCTTCTTTCAAGAGAACTTCCATACTTTTTTTTGGTGGATTGAGTAGGGAGTGCATCAGAGTTTGTGTTGCTTTGGCAACACAAACTTTTCTAGATTTTTTTTCCCTTTCCCTGGTTGCTGTTATAAAGTGAACTTTTTCTTTGTAAGAATAAAAATAAATATGTCAAAAAGAAGTGAAAAGTGTATCTCCTCTTTCTGGTCTTCAGGTAAGTTTCTCAAGCATTGTATAACTAAATCCCTGTATAGTCTCAGAGATGATCTGCCACCAGGTGTAGTTTGGCCTGGGGGACCTGACACTTGAATTCTTTCTGCCAGTTACTAACTGTTGACCTCAGAGTAGTTACTTTACATCTCTGGGCCTCAGTTTTCCACCCGAGAAGGAGTGGTGTAGTGTGTTCCATTTTTCTTTTATATTCCATAACACAGTTGTTCTTGGTGAGGAATCTGGATACACCTAAGAGAATATACCTGTGACTTTAAAATATAGATGATGATTATCTTTTCTTACCTCATTCTTTTACTTCCAATGTCCCTTTTTTACTTAAATTTCTATTTCTTCCAGTACCCTTTTGAAAATTGCAAAGACAGTTTTATTGAACGTTCAGGAGGGTTACATGGCTCTTTTAAGCATCAGAAGACCAATTAGCGTGCAATATGTTTTTCTTCCATAGGAAGTACTTGTATGTGCCACATGACCAGTCAGGGCATTCTATTCAAAGCATGTATTTCTAAAGGCAGTGGCAAAATATTTTTTTCTCCTATGCTTTGTCAAGTTGAGATAGTTAAGCTTCACAGATCCATAATATGGATTTAAAACCAGTATACAAGAAAGCCTCTAATAGTTCATCATTTGAACATGTGAGGTTTTAAAGTTTCAGAGATTAAAGTGCTAAGATTCACCATCCAGAGGAACAGCAATACATAGAAGGGATAGTGAGCAGATTTAAAGTAGAAGACTTTCACAGACGCCTGAGTTGTTATTAATCTTAGACCATAGGAATTTCCCAAATAAACATTGATTTCTACTGAGCTGTATGGATTCTGCCAATTAATACAAAGATATTTATAAGAAAACCATTTTCCAAGTTTACGGAATTCAGGGATCCTGTTCTGGTTCTCTATATAGAATGCATTGCCTTGCTCAACAAAAGTAGTATTTATATTTACTGCCAGTCCCTAATGAGGGCATAGGTTATTATTAAAACTATCAGACATGCCTGAACACAAGATGACCTAAGTGAAAGCCATATGGTCTTTTATGACCTAGTCTCAGAAGTCAAATATGGTGTCAATTCTGCCATGCTCTATTGGTCAAAACAGTTATAAACCACCTGCACGTAAGGTGAAGGAACATATACTTCAATTCTAATGGGATGAGTATCAAATAATTTGCATTTTAAAATTTAATATTTTAAACCCACCACAATAAGCTGTGATATACCCACAAACTGGAACACTGCAGCTGGAAAAGAAATGAGGAAACTCTACGTACCATTGTGGAAAGGTTGCCAAGATATAAAATAAAGTGAAAAAAGCAAGATGAAGAATGAGGAAGGCATATTCCCTTTTTTAGTATGAAAGATGGAGAAAAGAGAATATGTATATTACATATTACAAGTATATATTACCTATACTAGGCTAAAGAAACACTGGAAGGATTAAAAAAATAATAATTTAAGTGGAAATCTCTGAAGTGGGGCATGGTACATTGGCACAGAAATTGGAGTAACAATTCTAAGCATATATATTTTATATTAATATTGATTTTTGAGCCATAGAAATATGTTACTAATAAAAATTTAATGTATCAGAAAGCACTTTGGCCACATTATGTTATTGATACTTGGAGAGTTTATCCTTGACTAGGACCCTGTACAATATAACAAATGCTATTTTTTAGACCATGTCCCCACATCTCTATACAGGTCCTTGCAGTGGAACCTTATATTTCATTGTGTTTGATTTGGTCCATTACTCCCACTTGTCAAGATCTTAATAGGAAGAATCCTGTTTTGATATGGGAAATGTATCACTATGTGTATCTGCTTTTTCCTAAAACCATGCTCATTGCCTCATACCAGTATCATATATTAGGCACTTCTGGTCTTCTCTAGATGAGGATTTACTGTTTGCTTCCTATGAGTAGATAAGTAGGAAAGGGATTTTGGAAACTGAAACATTCAAATTCTATCCATTCGTCAAAGTCCTTTCTTTCCATGTAATCCTTTCTAATCTGTTACTGGATGATATATGTTCCCAAAGCAATATCTCTCAACCTTTCTACTATATATTTTAGTACTTATTTGTGTACATGACCTTATCAAGGAAGACAAGGAGGGAGACAGGATTCTTGTATCTTTTATCTGTGAGTCCTACATAGTCTCTTGCACTTGATCTTATATTTCTAGGTACTCAACAAGGATCAGTTGTATGAATGAATGAGTGAGAAAACAAAGAGGATGCCATCATGGTGATTTTGAAGTCACTTAGAGAGTGAAGGTTTTATAGGTTTACAGAAGAACATGAGAACAAAAGATGGAAGTGATCCAGCAGAGCATGTAGCTGAATCCATTTGTTTCATTAGAAATGTCCACATAGCAAAGGAAGGATCTCCATCACTATACTTCCTGCTGGCTACAATGAGGAACTCTCCTCTTAATGGATTAACCTCTGGATTTTTTTTAGTAATCGCTATATTTTAAAATAAAATTTAATTGACCCATGTGGTAGAAATATCTAAGCACTAGAATTTAAGGGATTTATTCACTAAATATGCTTAAAAAATAAATATTGTTTCTAAGAGGTTCAGTTCACTCCATACATTGTATCTGATTTTGCTTAGATTTATGGTGAATATGTCCCAAATTCTAAAATTACTAAACTGGTGACTTTTATCTATAATCTATTAATCCATAGGTTATTTAAAAAAATGAGTGAAATATTTCAAGATAGAAAAATACTAAGTATAATATAATCATTCATATATCATCATCTAATTCTATCAGACCTCAACATTATGCCATACTGTTTCATATATTGAAGCAAATAAAACATTGCAAATCCAGTTGAACTTTTCCCCTTCCCCATATACTAAGGTAATTTCCCCCCTCATATTTTCTCATCTAAAATGTCTTAAAACAAGTTTTGGGTTAAGTTATATTTAAGTATATTTTATAACTGTGATTCATGAATACTTGTAACCTGCAAGTTATCATTTAGTGTGTATACCTAGTTATATGCAAAGGAGTGTCTTGCTTTCTCTTAGAAAAAGCAAGTCTGTAAGAGTGAAAATGAGCTGTCTAGGAAGAGTGACAGAGTAGGGATCTGTTACCTCCTCTGGCTATGGGAGGAGTTTCTAAATTTCTAGGCAGGCACATTTTTTGCCTTGGAAACAATTTGTTTTTCTGTACTAAAAATTAGTATCTCTATATTTTTCTTGAGACACATGCTTTCTTGGAAGTAATATTGTAAATAAAAAATTAAGAATGGAGCCATGCATATACAAACAATATGATTTCACATAAATCGTGTCAGAAAAAAATGTATTTTTTTCAGTAAAAATAAACACAGTAGTTGATAAAATGAGAGAAGAATCTGTAACTTATTAACTGCAATACTGGGAGGAAGTACTAGTACCACAAATGAAATGCACTAGAATGAGGTAAAAATATTGTCTAATGAGAAATAGAAAAGACAGAGCAGAAGTTTTTGTCATCCAGGAATTTGGCATTGGCAGGTCACTGGGCATTTCTTGCCAGTATCTCCAGTTATATGGAAGCATTTTGATACAACCCAAATGCCTAAGACCACTAAGGGAGGGAAAAATAGCAGATAAACTACCCATAGTGGAATTCAGTACTCATCATCACCAGCTATATAAGAATACCCAGTTTGTTGTTGCCTTGGGGTCTACCATGGACCCACATAAGCACCTGCAAGCAATACTAGAGGCACTAGGATGTAGATTGGTATTGGTGCCAAGCTGATTTCATGACCAAACTTAATAAGGTATAGTTGTTTTTCTAGAGCTGCAGTTTGGAGAAAGGAGTTAATGGTTAAAATATATAGAAAGATTGCAGTACTTGAATGCTAAATTGTGCTAGAGTGACTCTTCTCTTCCCTCCCCTACTCCTCACTCCTGATGCACTGCACCTTAGTCAGATTTATATGCCCTCTTCTATACTCCCAAAGTCCCGTGTGTGCATATCCTTGATAGAGCACTTACCACACCAAGTTGTACTTGTAGTTTTACTGTCTTTCTACATGTTAAGAATGTGAGCTCTTTGAGCCCTGGGGTATGCCTCCTTCTCTATAGTATCCCTGACATACATCCAGTACAGTACCTGGTACAGAACAGATGCTAAGTACTTGTGACTGAGTGCTAACTAACTCTTGGAAATCCACCATAGAGGGCCTGGCTGGCTGCTGCTTTTTGCCTAACTATAGCTGAAGGCTTCTTGACTTCCTCTGGCATCAGAGCTCATAGAGGGGGCTTATATCACATCTCCTCAGTTACAAAACTAGAATTGCCCTGGAGCAGCAGTCAAACTTAGAAAATGAGTGAGTTGAATGAAGATCTGACAGTTATTACCACTCCTACATCTTTCATAGTAGCACTGCCTCTGTAGTCCTCCCAGGGAATGTGGAGCTGCTCTTGGTAGAAGATCCAGGGACCCTCTGTGTGACCCTTCCTACCTTAATCTGTGGGCCAGAGAACCAATTTAGGTATTTGCTGGTTGACAAGAATGTCTGTTCCAATAATATATTCAGAAACTGGGAAAATAACTTCAGCGTGGGTACCCAGATTTACTGGGACCACTATGGGTGGATCTGGAGCAAGTAACCTGATGTAACCTGATGGCCATCTATAACCGCTCTGCTAATTCCTCAAGACTCAAAACTCCAATGTGATTGCCCACATTGGAGTTTTGAGTCTTGAGGAATTAGCACCATTTACGAGCCAGTTTCTAGCAATACCTGAAATATCTGGGTATTTTCTTTTTCCCCAGTGAATAGTCACTCTAGTAAATGATCTCAGGTCTTTGGTGGAGACTTGGAGATTTATACTATATACTTATAGTAGTGTTGCTGGATCATTCGTCAGAGGCATCAACAAACCCTTAATAAAGATGCTCTGGGTCTGTGAATTGGCTTTGTTGGAAACTGGTTGAAAAACTAGGATTCATCACTGTGGCTACTCAAGTCAGGTTGCTGGTTTTAAGACATAGATTTTTCTATTATATGTAACCAAGTAACATTTGTGTAGGTTACCTATCCATTTCATTCTTAGGCTTATTTCAATGAGCCACTGCCAAAGGTCCTTATGGATCAAAATTATCTAATATCCACTATTTCCCATTACATTAAATGTACCCACTTTGTCTTTGACTTTTAAGTGCTGCCATTTGGCCTCTGTTACTCTGGGATTCCATGATCTCAATTGGAGTCATCCTGCACTGTAATGCCTGGCCTATGTAGGAGAGCCACCACAGCAGAATGCTTGTGTTCCCCTAAATAATGTATAAATCAATGCCTTAGTTAAAGGCATATCCTCTGGGTCCTCTCAGGGGATGTAGTGGGGTGTGGGATGCAGATTTCATATGATAAACTCACTCTAACATTCCTGACTCCTTAAACTTTTGATTGCTTCTTCTGCATCATGCTAGGGATGTTTTGATATTTCAACCTCATTGAATGTAAGGCCAAGTCTCATCAAACCAACAAGTAAACTGATAGAGCCACTTCCAGATTTAAAACAAACATTGAAACCAGAACATTTGTCAAGTACACCTGGATTATTAAATTTGGCTCAACTCAGTGTTATATTCCATCCTCTTTGCTTTAACCCCCATAGGATTCACTCCCACACATATTCTCCAGGTTTCTGACAATATATATTATCAAAACATTGCAATTCTCTTGATGTATTAGTTGTTTCTTTCTGAGTCACACTTTGTACTTGTCCTCCTAAAGCTTGTTGAGATCTGATCCTTGTTTATGGGTCTTGAGGCAACAAGGGGTTTGATGATGGGTCTTAAGGAAAATGGTCATCTCCTTGTAAGACAACTACTTCAGGTGAGGTTATTACAGTTTTCCATTAAAAGGAGGCTCATATTCTCAGACATAAGAAGAAATGTTGTGTTCCACTCACAGGGGAGGCTCAGAGTGACTCAGGAGTGTAAGATTCTCAGCTCTGTTTGGGTACAACTAGATGGCCCCATTCCAAGTTTCAGAGTTCCACTTCTTTTCAATCAGTGTCCTAAGTTTCACATGGCAGACTTGGTAAGGCTGTGGGTTTCCCTGACCTTATCATTTAGCTATCTATACAATTAAATTTTGTGTTTGATTTTCAGCAATATTAGCCCTGTGACAATTAGAAATAAGCAATATTTTTAAGGCTGCAATAGAAGTTCTCTGACCATGACTTGTGCTGAGAGTTTAAAGACCTGAGCTTCTCATTTTACCCCATATCACAATGCACACAGTAATTATTACTGCCATAATGGTCAAGGAGCCTCATATATCATAATCATCTATAGGAGATAATCTGATTCACCAGGATGCCACTGCATGCCATCAATCACTACTGTACCATGTCTCACTGGTAAAGGAGCTCAGCACTGCATTCAAGCCCAAGGCATGACCAACCCATTTCTCCAATCCCATTTTTGAGGGTCTGTTTCCTGGGATTACACCTGGTTTGAGTTTTATAACAGTTAGGACCTGAAGATAGAAACCAAACAATATAATATAACAGAAAGAATTAATTTGGTATAAAATTGTTAAGTAGGTAACTAAAAGGTAAAGATATTACTCTAACTTATCAAATAGGTATTAAATGCAGGAAGCAGCTATTACCTCTAGGGCTGTGAGAACAAAGGGAAGAGATTGGAATTATTAAAATTTAGTAATTTAGAGGAACATAACTGAAACATGACTTCTCAGAGGCACCAGCCGACTGGTGGTGATGTCTTTGAGCCCTGGAGAAAGATTTTGTACACCTGGAGAAAGGGCTACAAGTCCCTTCTTCCTCCTTCAACCTTGCAGTTTCTGTTTATCACCTCCTATTAACAAAACATAACCTGTGGCCAGCTGGCAAAGAAAAAATGTGGTTTGGAGAGTTTTAGCACCAGCATGACAAAGCATAGAAGGGTGGATTTGGAGCTGAGAGTCAGTAGCCTAATAGCTGGCACATTTACCTTCCAAACTGACTTTAGCCAGATGGATCCTTATGAGGGTATAATGGTTCTAGAAGAATCCAAGAGTCTCCTGGAATAGTTTTATTTCTTTGGTTTAGAGAGGGGAGGAACAGAAGGTGGTCTTCCCTTTCTCTGTGTTGAACTGGACTGGAGAAGTTTTACACAGGAAGCAGATATCCCATAGCAGCCAAGCGCAACCTGTCCCTAACCATACTCTCCACAAAAATCCTATGGAGGAGAAAAAGCCAGAGCTTTCCTCACAGGCTTGTTCTTTATACTTTTCTTTTCTTTTTTTTTTTTTTTTTTTTGGTACGCGGGCCTCTCACTGTTGTGGCCTCTCCCGTTGTGGGCCACAGGCTCCGGGCACAGGCTCCGGACGCGCAGGCTCAGCGGCCATGGCTCACAGGCCCAGCTGCTCCGTGGCATGTGGTATCTTCCTGGACTGGGGCACGAACCCGTGTCCCCTGCATTGGCAGGTGGACTCAACCACTAGCGCCACCAGGGAAGCCCCCCTTTATACTTTTCTTGCTCATCCTATATTCATAGTGTTCTAAATTAGCTCTCATTTTAATCTGATGTCATTTTTCAATTTTGGTACATCTTTGTCAAGGGCCAGAAGGACTGAATATAAGACTGTATTAGTGAAGTAAGAGAATTAAACTGGAAAATATTGTCACTGCAGAGACTTATAAAGGAATAACTGAGATAATAAAGATCAGAGCTATCCAGCAAAACATTTTCAACCTTTAAAATGGTATATCTGGGTACATCTGGTAAAAAATGAAGTATGGATTATTACACCAGGATGAATTAGCAGGAAAGAGGGGCTTTTGGGCATAAAATAGATAAATTAGGTTGATGTTTATGATGGGAAAGTGTAATTTGATCACTTGTGGGTTTATAGAATAATAATGGTTCCTTTTGAGTGTTTTAAGGAAGACCATTATATATGCTTTGTGATCTATGTTATTTTGTCTTGTCTCTTTTACGAGTCTCAGTTTTTCTGTGAATTTTTTATCATGAACTAATTCTTTCTTCATATTATGTTCTAATTTTCATTTTCCCTGACTCTTCTTTCTCCTCCTCCTAATCCCCTTTAACTCAGATCTGATTCTTATCTAAGTATTTGTGCAGAATCCCCATTAGTCCTTACATCTTTTCCCTATATTAAATTATTATTCATTAAGAGAGGCAGCTGTCATTATGGAGTGACCTCTGGGAGAAGAGTCAGCTCTTGGCTTTGCTGAAGTGCTGTATAAAAGTCTACTAAGAAGTTAGAATCTCTGGTCTTCAGTTTTCTCTTCCATAAAATGAAGAAATTAGACTGAATACTAGACTAAGATTGCTTGAATTTCTAACACTGTATAATTCTGGAACTTTGAGGGGGTTTTTCAGGTTTGAGGACTACTGGTCTAACAAATACTGCTCACGTGGAGAAAAAGATTTTTCACTTAGGCAAGTCCCGTAGAGAAAATGATCATTGTTTAAATAACAAGTAAGACTCTTCCAAAATGAAGAACTTTTGTGACTCAATATCCAATGATCCCAAGTTCTGACATTACAGTGGACTTTTTATCCAGGGCAGAAATTTAAAATAGGTATAATAGTGGTGATCTGTTGACTGTTTTAAAGTGAAAAGAGACAAAATGAACAATCTAAGTTGCTAATTATTGCAGGTTTCCTGACAGTGAAATAAATTTCTGGAATTACAAGTCCTTTACAAGAGGAGATGGAGTTGTAGGTCAAGGTTTCCTTGGGATAAAAGTACAAGAAATATCTCTAAATCAGTTTAGTGCTAAAGTAATTAATGGACAGAAAATTGAAATTATAGATCTGAAAGCACTGTTTAGTGGAGCAGTTAGGCTGCAACATCTGTCATTCTATTGATCTCTTGGATTGATTGTACTTATCTGGTGGGCCAGGCCAGTGTCCCCTGTCCACTTCCCTCTCTCAGTGCATGATTTGGAGGGGGTATTCTACATATAAAAGAGAGACTTTTCTTCAGTCATGCTGTACTCCCTTGCTAGGACCCTAGCTCCTCTTCAAGGAGAGTAGTGGTAATAATTATCATTTTCCCAGGAGAAATAGATGAGGCTGATAAATTTCAGTGATTCAGTTATTCATTCATTTATTCCTCCATCATCCATTCAATAAATATTTAGTGAGCACCCGTCATAGACCAAGCACAAGTGCTGTATCAGTCCTGAACAAGCCAAACATGAACTTGGCCTCATGGAGCTTATAGTCTCTCCCATTTTAGACGTCTAATCCTCACTCATTCTTTCCCCCTCCTTCCACTTTCCAAGCCTCCAGAAGATTCTGGCATATTTTTGTCATTGAAAGCTTTTCTTTCTTTACAGGTTAAAAATTATATAGTACAAATCTTAGAGGAAAAGTTCACAGAGTTTTCTTGGTTCTGATATACTTCAAATGTATCAGAACCAAATAAAATCAACCATTAAAATCTTTAGGAGATTCCATTGAGCAAAACTTTTGCCTGTTGGAGTGAATGGGTTTTACCATCCTTATATGTAGCTGCAATGTGTGGCCTCTTCCCCTCACCCTCAATGCCCTTGTTTTCTTTGTGAAATTATCTTGTCTTTAAATTTCTTTTCTATCACACTATGTAAGGTGGAAACCTGGAATTAATGGGAGACCTACTTTATGTTACTTTGTAACTCAAGGAAAAGGCAAAAGAAGAAACTTTTATTAATAATGCTATTGCTAATAATTATTTTTAAAAATATTTATTATTACACACCACGCAGTGTGTCTTGAATTTCTAGTGAGGTGTGTATGCTTTTTCCCAGAACAATACCTTCTTTACTGAGATCTGATAAAGTAATCTGCAAATTGCACAGGCTCAAATATATTTTGACACATTGATCCTTTAACCTGTTTTTTCTTCTTGATTAATACATTACAGGTCATTCTGCATTAACCTTAAATTCTTTGAAGGATTTAAAACCATTTTTTGTTTGTTTTTTGAATTTTATTTATTATTTTTTATACAACACGTTCTTATTACTTATCTGTTTTATACATATTAGTGTATATATGTCAATCCCAGTCTCCCAGTTCATCCCACCCCCACTACCCTTGGTGTCCATACATTTGTTCTCTACATCTGTGTCTCTATTTCTGCCTTGCAAACTGGTTCACCTGTACCATTTTTCTAGATTCCACATGTATGCGTTAGTATATGGTATTTGGGCTTCCCCGGTGGCACAGTGGTAGAGAGTCCGCCTGCCGATACAGGGGATGTGGGTTCGTGCCCCAGTCTGGGAAGATCCCACATGCCACGGAGCAGCTGGGCCCATGAGCCATAGCCACTGGGCCTGCGCATCCGGAGCCTGTGCTCCGCAACGGGAGAGGCCACAACAGTGAGAGGCCCGTGTACCGCAAAAAAAAAAAAAAAAAAAAAAATATATATATATATGGTATTTGTTTTTCTCTTTCTGACTTACTTCACTCTGTATGACAGTCTCTATGGCCATCCATGTCTCTACAAATGACCCAATTTCGTTCCTTTTTATGACTGAGTAATATTCCATTTTATATATGTATCACATCTTCTTTATCCATTCGTCTGTCGATGGGCATTTAGGTTGCTTCCATGACCTGGCTATTGTAAATAGTGCTGCAATTGAACATTGGGGTGCATGTGTCTTTTTGAATTATGGTTTTCTCTGGGTATATGCCCAGTAGTGGGATTGCTGGGTCATATGGTAATTCTATTTTTAGTTTTTTAAGGAACAACCTCCATACTGTTCTCCATAGTGGCTGTATCAATTTACATTCCCGCCAACAGTGCAAGAGGGTTCCCTTTTCTCCACACCCTCTCCAGCATTTGTTGTTTGTAGATTTTCTGATGATGCCCATTCTAACTGGTGTGAGATGATACCTCATTGTAGTTTTGATTTGCATTTCTCTAATAATTAGTGATGTTGAGCAGCTTTTCATGTACCTAATTTATAGTTTTATAAATTATAAAACTATTTTTATAATTTAGACATCTATAGCTTCTTTTTAAATTCATTGTTTGGCAGTGTTCTGGTATAAGACTTCCAGGGATGTGTGCATATTGTCATTTCAATGTTGCCTCTTTCAGAGCCTTGGCTGCTGCAGAAATTTGGTTTATTATGAATATTTGAATGGGTAACACTTGTTGCTAATTCTTTGCAAGTCTAAAAAATCTACATGATATACCCCAAGGATGCCAGGTGGTAATATGTGGATTTTAAACATACCATAATGTGCTGTGCTCTAACTCATTTCAGACTATCATAGAGTTCAGAATCTAATCCAGTGGATAGAAAAATCTCTATTTCAAAAATAGTTCTTTTCATGATTAGGTATTGTTATTGTATTTTACAGTGTCACAGTAGCCCCTTGAACTATCAGTTCTCTTTAGTGGGGATTCAATCATGTGTTGAGGTGTAGCCTTTTCTAGATGTCCTATGACAAAATCTTACCTTGAAAGGGGCTCCTATTCCTATAATTAAGATAGCTACAAAATGAGGCTAGGCAATTCCCTTTAGAAATCCCATTCTGGAATAGTATATCTAGATTCTTTTTCTCTAACTTTTGTAACAAATATATACTTCTGGTAGATGAACACAATTCTGAAATTGGGCTTCTACCCTCTACCCAATCACCCAATCAGTCGACTTAAAGACTCTCAAAAAGCAGTGTGTGTGTGTGTGTGTGTGTGTGTGTGTGTGTATCTTTGTATTCTCAGAATTTTCAAACATACACAAAAGTAGTAGGAGCAAAATGACCTTCTGTGTCTTTATATTCATAAATATAGACATTTTGCTACTCTTGTTGCATCTATTAACCCATTTTTTTCTTGGAGTATTTAAATTAAATCCCAGACAATATATTTTTTAGCCATAAATACTTTGATACATTTCCTAGATTTTTAATGTTAGGTGAAAGTTTGAGACAAAAATTGTTAAATTACTTCATTCCTGTTTTTTGTCTGAAATTAGCATAATTCCATTCTAATTAGAACATGTTCCATGTTGATATGTTTAGTTTTCCTGGGTTTGTTTTTGTCTCTCCTTGACTGCCACCAAAACCCTGTTTTGGGGCTTCCCTGGTGGCGCAGTGGTTGAGAGTCCGCCTGCCGATGCAGGGGACACGGGTTCGTGCCCCGGTCCGGGAAGATCACACATGCCACAGAGCAGCTAGGCTCGTGAGCCATGGCCGCTGAGCCTGCGCGTCCAGAGCCTGTGCTCCGCAACGGGAGAGGCCACAACAGTGAGAGGCCCGCGTACCGCAAAAAAACAAAAACAAACAAACAAAAAACCCTATTTTGTTCTTGTCATACTCAGCAGTTATTATACTGGTTCTAGTATAAACAGAGCACGACAACTACACAATTTATGTGTATGTATATATGTAAGTAATTTTAAAGCTTTGTCCTCATTGACTATTTCTATTTCTTGGGAGTGAGATCATTAGTGTAAGACTTTTACTTTAGGCATAAATTTTCACCTTCCTATTACAAACTCTATGAATTTGCACATAGAAATGGAGTGAATATTTTGAGTATAGGTTAATAAAAGGTGTAAACCTAGGCAGGTGTCATTTGGATTTTAGGAGCTAAGAATTATTCTACTTCACATATAGTCCTATATGTGTTTCTGCTCTGAAACTATATTATGTTAGCCAGCTTTAAAAACATAAAGAACAGGAGAAATTTTGATAGTTTTCCTTCTTTACTTCTATTGCTTATTTGCTCAAACCAGCCATAATATCTCTGAGACTCTGATTCAGTGGCTAATATCTTTTTAGCGGAACTCCCACCTCCGTACACAGCCATTGCCAGTCCAGATGCCAGTGGTATTCCAGTAATAAACTGCCGCGTGTGCCAGTCTCTCATCAATTTGGATGGCAAGCTTCACCAGCATGTGGTTAAGTGCACGGTTTGCAATGAAGCTACGGTAAGTGGAGATTTTCATTAATAAAAGCAGAATTTATTATCTGACATCTTCTCCCTAAAAAAGTACTCCAATAATGTTACTTACAAGTAGATGTGGGCTGGATACCGAAATGGCCATTTTTTTATCCTTTTTTTTGGTACGGGGGCCTCTCACTGTTATGGCCTCTCCCGTTGCGGAGCACAGGCTCCGGATGCGCAGGCCCAGCCGCTGTGGCTCACGGGCCTAGCCGCTCCGCGGCATATGGGATCTTCCCGGACTGGGGCATGAACGCACGTCCCCTGCATCGGCAGGCGGACTCTCAACCACTGCGCCACCAGGGAAGCCCTATCCTTTCTTTCTTCCCTCTGGCTATTTCTCTTTTATCATACAAGGATGCCTCCAGGTGTTTAAAGCTAACTCCATTATGAAAATTTCATGATGAATTTAAATGTAATGCCATTTGGCTCTTTACTTTCTAAAATGAGACTGACCATGGATAGTTATTTACAATTATCTTCAGTGTCTATCCACATCTCAACGAAATCCATTCTGATTTTCACTAAAATGAAATATACTGAAGTTCGCTACAAATGTGGACTTTGTACTTATTATGTGGAAAATTATTTAAACTTGTTTTACGACTGTAGGATGTTGGTTGGTATAGTTTTTCTGGGCTTTCATGATTATGCATTTATTATTGACATTTGTGTCGAAGTGTTTATTAACAGCTTGGTATATTATTCCATTTATTTGATATTAATTTCGTGAAATATTCAAAAAAACTTGAAGGGCATAATTTTTTACTGAACTTTGGGAAGAGCAACTAAATTTTAAGTAAGATTTTTACAGTTTTAAGTAATAAACTGGTAAAGAGTATACTGGTTAAATTAAATATATTTCTACTTTCATGGTTAGGCTTTATTTTTAAAATTTCAATCTGTCTCAAAATTTGAAATTAAATATTAATTTAGTTTTTGGTATTTGTAGTTTTTCCTCTTTAGAAAAAGCCTAAAAAATAGTCAGCCAATGATTATTGTATCTCTAAGAACCCTGAAAGATGAATGCTGGGGGCTTTATAATATGTTTTATGGAAAAGTCATAAGCTAAAACCTTAAGTCATGAAGCAATATATATCATTGTAAATACTTTTTCTATAAGGGACATCTTTTAGAGAACTTTATTGTGTAAATAGGTGATACCTGCAAAACTAGCTATTTTCTTTTTCAGTTGAACACTTAAATAGGAAATTTAATTAATATCAACTTCCTTAGTGCTCCTTTTAGAGTTGGCAAGCAAATAAGAATTGTTAGACACAAATAGCAATTAAAAAAAAATACCAGTGTCTTAAAGGCTTCCTTGGATTTGGCATTAGTGTTGAATTTTTTCACCTCTTGCTTCACCCATGCAAACTGTTCTTTAGTGAGAAGAAAGAAAGGAGATTTAAAGCTTTATATTTACGTGTGGAGGTAAACAGAACAGAGTAGGTCAATTATGCAAGAATCTCAAAGTCACTGTGGATTTAGCCAGCAGCCTCAAGCTGGTTACTTAGAAGTGATGAGTTCATATAGGGTCAATAAAATTTGGCTACAAATAAACTAGCTACTTTTGGACATAAAGAAAATTGTGCTGAAATTTTTATATCATTACTACCCCTGTTAAATAAAGAAATGTAAATAATTATGAATATTCTAGAGAATATGAATAGTATTTAATCAGATTGCCTTGTATGGAATTAGTAACATTACAAGGGAAGAAAAAATTGAAAAGAAAAAAAGCCTTTGAGAAATGCTGTAACATATGACCTGCTAATGTTTACAGTGTAATGTGATCTTAAATTTATGAATGAAGAGGTAGGTGTTAGGCAACAGGCGGCTCCTCTGGAGAAATTCTACGTTGAAAAGAACATATATAATAGACAGATATAGTGGACCAGGGCCCAAGAGAACAGTTCTCTTATGTTCACTATCACTGTTTCCTACTCAATTTAACTGTTATTCATTCTCCTCATGTCACCTAAAACAGGATGTCAGTGTATCTATTCTCTTGGGTAGCCACCTTTAACAGGAACTGGACATTCCTGTGGAGATTGAAAGAAGTAAAACATAACAAAACAAAAAAAAATCAAGGTTAATAAAAGTCCTTTATACTTCAGTAGATAGAATTAGGAAGGGAAGTAAGGTGTGTGTTGTGTGTGTGTGTGTGTGTGTGTGTGTGTGTCTGTATATGAGAGAGAGAGGGAAAGAATATGGACAAATTTTAGCAACACTTGGAGGACACAGAATTTAAGGTTGAAAGGAGAAGCGCGGGTTCGTGTCCCGGTCCGGGAAGATCCCACATGCCGTGGAGCGGCTGAGCCTGTGAGCCATGGCCGCTGAGCCTGCGCATCCGGAGCCTGTGCTCTGCAACGGGAGAGGCCACAACGTGAGAGGCCCACGTACCACAGAAAAAAAAAAAAAAAAAAAGAGAGAGAAGCAATATCTATGACTAGTTAATGGAAAATTTGAGAAGTCCTGGAGAAAGAGTGGAGCTAGTTGGCTGCATACTTGATTGAGTCTGAGATTTGGAGACTAATAGACTGGGGTTTGAATCTGCCACTTAGTAGCTATATATGCTTGGGGACTTCTCTAAACTGTGGTTCTTCATGTAAAGAGGTATAATAGTAATAATACCTAGCTCTTAATGTTGCTGTGGGGATTACAGAGGTAAAGTACCCAGCACAGTTCCTGGAACATGTAAGCTTATTTTGCCAAGTAAGACTATTAAAACTTATGCATATGAACAATGTCATCTCCCCTGCTGCCCCCAACCCCCATCATTTTACTGTAGACCACACATGACATGGTGTGGTCTGGCATTGAGGACCAGTGCTTGAACTCTTCCAGTTCAATCATCTTGTTTTACAAATGAGAGAATTGAGGTCTAGAAGTATGGTGGGAATAAAATACAGGCTACCTCAGAGACATTACAGATTCAGTTCCAGACTACTGCAATAAAGCAAGTCACACAAATTTTTTGGTTTCCAGTGCAAATAAAAGTTATGTTTACACTATTCTGTAAGTATGCAAGAGCATTATGTCTAAAAAAAGGATATATCTTAATTAAAAAATACTTTATTGCTAAAAAATGCTAACCATCATCTGAACCTTCAGCAAGTCATAATCTTTTTGCTGGTGAAGCATCTTGACTTCCTTTTGATGGCTGCTGACTGATCATGGAGGTGCTTGCTGAAGGTTGGGGTGTCTGTGGTAATTACTTAAAATAAGACAACAGTGAAGTTTGCTGCATCAATCAATCCTTCCTTTCATGAACCATTTCTCTGTAACACACAATGCAGTTTGGTAGCATTTTACCCACAATAGAACTTCTTGCAAAATTAGAGTCGATCCTTTCAAACCTTGCAGCTGCTTTATCAACTAAATTTATGTAATATTCTAAATACTTTGTTGTCATTTTAACAATCTTCACAGCATCTTCACAAGGAATAGATTACATGTCAAGAAACCAACTTTCTTTGCTTATCCATAAAAAGCAACTCCTTATCCATTAAAGTTTTATCATCAGATTGCAGTAATTCAGTCACATCTTCAGGTTCCACTTCTAATTCTAGTTCTCCTGCTATTTCCACCACTTCTGCATTTTCTTCCTCCACTGAAATTGAACACCTCAAAGTCATCCGTGAGGGTTAGAATCAACTTCTTCAAACTCCTGTTAATTTTGGTATTTTGACTTCTTCCCATAAATCACGAATGTTCTTAATGCATCTAGAATGCATTTCCAGTAGGTTTTCAGTTTACTTCTCACAGATCTATCAGAGGGATCACTATCTATGGCAGCCTTATGAAATCTATTTCATAAAAAATGAAATCTGGGGGCTTCCCTGGTGGTGCAGTGGTTGAGAGTCCACCTGCTGTTGCAGGGGATGCGGGTTTGTGCCCTGGTCTGGGAAGATCCCACATGCCGTGGAGTGGCTAGTCACGTGAGCCAGGGCCGCTGAGCCTGTGCGTCTGGAGCCTGTGCTCTGCAACGGGAGAAGCCACAATAGTGAGAGGCCCGCGTACTGCAAAAAAAAAAAAAAAAAAAAAAAAAAATGAAACCTGAAAGTCAAAATTACTCTTTGATCCATGGGCTGCAGAATGAATGTTGTATTAGCAGGCGTGAAAACATTAATCTCATTGTATATCTCCATAAGAGCTCTTGGGTCACCAGATGCATTATCAATGAGCAGTAATATTTTGAAGGGAATTTTTTTTTTCAGTGGTAGTTCTCAACAGTGGCCTTAAAATGCTCAGTAAACCATATTGTAAACAGATGTGCTGTCATCCAGACTTTGTTTCTCTATTTATAGTGTAGTGGCAGAGTAGCTTAGCATAATTCTTTAAGGGCCCTAGGATTTTCAGAATGGTAAATGAGCATTAGCTTCAACTTAAAGTCACCAGCTGCATCAGCCCCTAACAAGAGAGTCAGCCTGTCCTTTGAAGCTTTGAAGCCAGACATTGACTTCTCCTCTTTAACTATGAAGGTCCTAGATGGCATTTTCTTCCACTAAAAGGCTTTTCATCTACATTGAAAATATTTAGTGTAGCCACCTTTCTTAATTAGCTTAGCTAGATTTTCTGAATAACTTGCTGCAGCTTCAACATCAGAACTTGCAATTTTTTTTTTAATTGAAGTATAGTTGATTTACAATGTTGTGTTAATTTCAGGTGTACAGCAAAGTGATTCACATGTATACACACACACACACACATACACACACACACACACATATATATTCCTTTTTGGATTCATTTACCTTATAGGTTATTACAAAATATTGAAAATAGTTCCCTGTGCTATATAGTTGGTCCTTGTTGGTTATCTATTTTATGATTAGTATGTATGTGTATGTTAATCCCAAACTTCTAATTTATCCCTCATCCCCGCTTCCACTTTGGAAACCATAAGTTTGTTTTCTATGTCTGTAGGTCTAATTATAGTTTGTATATAAGTTCTTTTTTTTAGATTCCACATATAAACAATATTATATGCTATGGGTCTTTCTCTGTCTGACTTATTCACTTTAGTATGATAATCTCTAGGGCCATCCATGTTGCTACAAATGGCATTATTTCATTCTTTTTAATGGCTGAGTAACATTCCATTCCAATATACCACATCTTCTTTATCCATTCATCTGTCATCCGATGGACAAATAGATTACTTCCATGTCTTGGCTGTTGTAAATACTGCTGAAATGAACATTGGGGTGCATGTATCTTTCCAAATTATGGTTTTCTCTGGATATATGCCCAGGGGTGGGATTGCAGGATCATGTGGTAGCTCTACTTTTAGTTTTAAGGGAATCTCCATACTGTTCTCCATAGTGGCTGCACCAATTTACGTTCCCATTAGCAGTGTAGGAGGGTTTTTTCTCCACACCCTCTCCAGCATTTATTATTTGTAGTCTTTTTGTTGACGTCCATTCTGACGTGTGTGGGGTGATATCTCATTGTAGTTTTGACTTGCATTTCTCTAATAATTAGTGATGTTGAGCATCTTTTCATGTGCCTCTTGGCCATCTGTATGTCTTTTGTGGAGAAATGTCTATTTAGGTCTTCTGCCCATTTCTTGATTGGGTTGTTTGTTTTTTGATATTGAGCCACATGAGCTGTTTGTAAATTTTGGAGACTAATCCCTTGTCTGTTGCATCATTTGCAAATATTTTCTCCCGTTCTATGGGTTGTCTTTTAATTTTGTCTATGATTTCCTTTGCTGTGCAAAAGCTTTTAAGTTTAATTAGGTCCCACTTGTTTATTTTTGTTTTTATTTCCATTACTCTAAGAGTCGGCTCAGAAAAGATATTGCTGCAATTTATGTCAGAGTGTTCTGCCTATGTTTTCCTCTAAGAGTTTTATAGTATCTGTTGTTACATTGAGGTCTTTAACCATTTTGAGTTTATTTTTCTGTATGGTGTTAAAGAATGTCCTAATTTCATTTTTTTTTTTTTTTTTTTTTTTTTTTTTTTTTTTTTTTGCGGAACACGGGCCTCTCACTGTTTTGGCCTCTCCTGCTGCAGGGCACAGGCTCCAGATGTGCAGGCTCAGCAGTCATGGCTCACGGGCCAAGCTGCTCCGTGGCATGTGGGATCCTCTCAGACTGGGGCACAAACCCATGCATCAGCAGGCAGACTCTCAACCACTGTGCCACCAGGGAAGCCCTAATTTCATTTTTTTTTTTACATGTAGCTGTCCAGTTTTCCAAGCACCATTTATTAAAGAGACAGTCTTTCCTCCATTGTATAGTCTTGCCTCCTTTGTCATAGATTAATTGACCATAGGTGCATGGGTTTATTTCTGGGCTTTCTGTCCTGTTCCATTGATCTAAATTTCTGTTTCTGTGCGAGTACCATACTGTCTAGATTACCATAGCTTTGTAGTATACTCTGAATTCAGGAAGCCTGATTCCTCCAGCTCTATTTTTCTTTCTCAAGATTTGTTTGACTATTTGGGGTCTTTTATGTTTCCATACAAATTAAAAAAAAGTTTTGTTCTAGTTTTGTGAAAAATGCTATTGGTAATTTGATGGGGATTGCATTGAATCTGTAGATTGCCTTGAGTAGTATAGTCATTTTGAACATATAAATTCTTCTAATCCAAGAACATGGTATATCTTTCCATCTGTTTGTGTCATCTTTGATTTCTTTCTTTAGTATCTTAAGAGTTTTCAGAGTACAGGTCTTTTGCCTCCTTAGATAGGTTTATGCCTAGGTATTTTATTCCTTTTGTTGCAGTGGTAAATGGGATTGTTTCTTTAATTTCTCTTTCTGATTTTTCATTGTTATTGTGTAAAAATTCAACAGATTTCTGTGTTTTAATTTGGTATCCTGAAACTTCACTGAACTCATTAACAAACTCTGACAGTTTTCTAGTAGCATATCTAGGATTTTCTTTGTATAGTATCATGTCATCTGCAGTTTTACTTCTTCCTTTCCAATTTGGATTCCTTTTCTTTCTTTTTCTTCTCTGATTGCCACAGCTAGGACTTCCAAAACTATAT